>CAJPEX010004022.1:0-24593 GCA_905338405.1 Notodromas monacha
TGCAAACGGAATTCTACCACAACCGACTCAAAGAACAAGGTGGATCCAGAAATGCGTGCCGTGGAAACAAGGCTGGAAAAGCAAAGGGTCGATCTTGCACAAATCGTGAAAAAAAGCCTGGGAAAAACGCCAGCTGGGCTTCATCGTCCTCAGGACAGACCTACAACTGAATCTTTTCGAGTTGGTTCCTGACCTGGCACAGTCCATGACTCCCGTGTTGCCTCCTCCTCTTCTTCGGAAATCCGCATCAAGAATAAGTCTCATACCAGCGAGGAATCCTTCTCAGGCGCTCAACAAAAATCTCCAATTACTACATCTTCTGCCATTGAGATTGGCGTGAAGAGCAAGAATCCCAGAGGGGATAATTCCTCATCTCATCCAGCAGGCAGCTGTGAGAAAAAGTAGCGAAGGTGAGTAGGCATTACTTCATTTTCAACTATCATTGTTTCACTGAACTTACTACTGTATAGGAGTATACCATGCGCGCATCTTTGATGAGTTGGACGGGTTCCCAAATTTGTCATCCTAAATCTTAAATGAAAACCTGAGATGCGCACCTCGTTTTTAGTGAGTGAGAAAGTAAAAATTTCAAAAACACGAGACAGCAGAATTTTAATTTGAACTTGAATTCAATAACCTATCTCCAATGCTTTGATTTGTAAAAAAGTTCCAAATTTGAAGGTTCCCCCTTAATTTTGTCCAGCAGTGGCCCGCACTACCTACGCACTTTTAGCATGCTTTGCAAATTTTATCTCTGTCGATGATGCGCATCCTCATTTTTCCTCTCATTTTTTTTAAATTCCTTATAGGAAATTTAAAACGAGTTGAGTGATGCATAAACTACTGTACTGTATATAGTATTTGCTACCCCATTTGATTGCGCGTAAACAAGCAAATCACAGGCTGTGACGAAATTTTCTCTGATTCAGCGGATTTTCAACTTGAAACGCGTAAATTGAAACATAAAAAACTAACTCGGTAACTGCATTCTGATTTTTAATTTTTTCAACCAATAATATTTCTGTCAAGCAATGTAAAATGAACTTGAGTGAACCTGTCTTACAAAGAGGAAAAGCCTTGTTGGAATTGAAGCCTAAAAAAAAATAGCAGTACCCCATGTGCAGGTCGTTAGCCACAAAACGGCGCCAACGTGGGAGGGAGGAGGATGCTAAAATTGGACTTCTGCCATCCGGATGGTACACATGGCCAGAGTGTTGCACCCAAACTTGGGTGTCACCTATAGGGTTCTAACTTGTTCATGATTTAAAAAAAAAATCGTATGCGGTGGTGTCCAACTTTATTGTTATCAGGGGAGGAATGGAAGATTTGCTGGGCCCAAGTCCAGTTTTAATGCCCCCTAATTTGGTGCCTTATTTGCTGACTTTACCTTTTTACCCATACACAGGGCAGAATATGGCCTAGCTTATTCCGCTTACCAATTTTATTACTGAGGTGAAGAAGCAGAAATTTCAATTTTTGTGTTTGCATAGAAATGTATTTCAAATGCCTCAATCATTGAATTGCTAGAGATGAAGGCAGTCAAATCCAGCATGGATGTCACCATTTGTTCATTGAGATTTTTGTGATCCAAGGGAATTGGCAGCTTGTTGTTGAAAATTTTGCATTACAGCCAACAAACCTGAACATAACTAAGTTTTGAAAGCATAGATGAACTCATGCACCTGTAGTTTTGGACATATATATTTTTTTAAATTTCAATGTCATGCCTTTGTTTGAAAGTAAAATACAATTATACGTAATTAACCTTTTAAAAATCTCTTTTGTGGAATGTAAGAGGAAACTGTCTGAAATGATGTTCCTTTCAAGAGTGATATGCACTGAAATGTGAAAAAACTGTGTTTGTCATGATTTATAATTTTCTCAAAATTTTAATTTCATTCTCTTTCCCAAGATACTGCAAAATGAGTTGGACATTTTTTTGCAGCACTTGGGGAAAAATGGGATTACAACGAGCTGATCCTTTGAAAATAAAATTTAATTCAAATAAAGTACTGGAGGGATTAGATTATACATACCTACACTGCATGCATTCTTCATCCACAGGATATGTGCTATTCCATGCTTTCATCTTTTTTCACAGTAACAGAGCAGAACCTTTAACAACAACTACTGCGTGAAAGTGTCTCAGTATTGACTTTTTCTAGGTTGATCCAATGCCAATAAATATTGTTTGCCAATTTCGGTTATGGATGGGGATTGGTGTCTCGTCATTACTTTCATCAGGGGTTTCCCCCATGGTTAACTTAGCATTTGAGAAATATGAGCAATTCAAATTGTTAGTTGTTTCAGAAAGGTGATACATCTTGGACGAGGTGTTTCAGTAATGAGCATGAGGGAAAGATAAAGCAAATGAAAGGTGCGCATGATTCGTAATCCACGTAAACCTTTTCGTTGCATTTTCCAGTGTATTTCGAAGACCATGCTGATTCCTGACTCCTGAGTATATACCAAGTGCTGAGTGCCATCATGAGCCAAGATTTCAGGTGTGTCTATACAAGTTCGTTTCATTGTCTCGGATTTCTTCAGTTGTGTGTTGCCACTGATTTCTTTAAAGTTTCAACCTCGGATTTGGTTTTCGTCTGGCGATATCTGAACCTGCTGAACTCAACTTGCTGCGTTGATGGAGGAATTATTTGTATTTGCTCTAACGATTCTCCCCGAACCGAATACTTTTTTTTTTTTTAATTGCGACGCTGAGTTATGCCGAATTTTGAGTCGGAGACTACTCTTCTACACTCGCGGTCATGTCCGAAATGTTCAGTTGTGTGTTGCCATCATTGATTTCGTTGAATGTGTTGATACTGACGTCAGCCATCGTTTTCGTCTCAGGGTATTATTGAACCTCGTCTCAAAATGAGGGTTACTTCGGGAATGAAGAAACTTTGTTTTTTTTTTTTGAAAGTTCGTTATGAGTCGAAGAAGAATTTTGGTTTTCAATTGCGACGGAAAAAAAACTTCGAAATGATGATGATTTGAGTGATCCGGCTTTATGCATTTTTGCGTTTTTAGACCTCAATGAGGCCCTGTAGTGCAGCCTACGTGATGCCCGCGTTTGCTGAAATATGCTTCCGTAATATCGGTGAATTTTTATTTTTTTAATCGACGAAATCGTTCGTTTCGATTCGGGAATGTGTCTTGCTGCTGTATCATCGAAGTGAAACCGATCTGCCCCTCTTTATTCTGGAGATGTGTTTTTATTGTACGGACGAGGATGACAGATCACTATACTGACTTAAGATTGTGACTACCGTAATTTGAAAATACGCCAGTCAAAAGAATGGAAGAAATTTATTTAACATGCCGCCTTCATTAAAAACCTTCTGAATTCATGCCATTCCTTCATTCGATTGGGCTTGCTGGCAACTATACTGTGGTATAGTTACATCAGAGAAATGGTATTTGTCTCAATTTTACAATGAACTTTATTGATCGAAAGGTCAAGAAGTATAAGTTTGTTTTTTGTACTGCAATACTAGGAATAGTCTTGGTGAGAAAGATTTGCAGAACAACATGGAACCATGAGTCAGTGGAATTCCCTAAATGTCTCACCCGCAGCAGTGAACCAAACGAATACAGTGCAATACAGTACTGTAGTTTCACTCGGGTATCCAGGAACGAAGTGCATGTTGGATGATTCATGTTGTAAACGGTTCCACGCGGCAGCCAGTTTTTGAGAGGCACCTCTGCGTGGAGCTTCTTCCCAATAACTGAATTACAAAGAATTGAACGTACAGTATTCGTTGATGACGTTCGCATTCGAATCAAAAGCACCTGCTTAGTACAGCCTGGATGAGCCTTGAAACCGTGACTCACTGCGTCGCTGCCTGAGGTCATACGTGTTGTCAGCTGTGGTTGCTAATGTCAATTCAGTATGAGTAGGATCCCTTATGCCGAGCCATCCAAAAATATATATGGAGCGACATCTACTTCCTCAGTGCTAACGGTGGCTACCTTGTTACACAAAACCGCTGCGAGTTCACATAAGCATTCATCAAGCCGAGAAGAGGATTCATTTTTGGTTCACGTTTCGCTGAAGTTTTGGATATATTTTGCAAAGTTGGAAAAAGTGCATGGTTCGGGATGATTTTTTGCATATACGTTAATTGTGTAATGAAATTTAAAAATATATGTACTAGGGCAAAAGTTGTAACATCAAGGAGAGATTTACGATTATTGATGACATTAGAAAAGTACTGTATTTGAAAATTTCATTGTTGATAACTCAATTGCCAATATTTTCTTGAAAACCAAGCAGGAAAACTCAAAACATGATCAGAACTAGATCACACAATACAGGTACTGTTTCTATAATATTCTTCAGATACAAAACAGATGCACCATAAAGTGCACTGGGAGATGAATCGAACCGGGTGGAACAGTCTCTTTTTACATGCATTTATTCATTGGATTTTATAACATGGTTTATCAGCACTGAATATAATTTTACCCATTTTAAATCGAAGACTTTGCAACGGAAACTCAAGTCTTTGTTGGTAGTCTCTCAAAGACAAATAAATTGACTGGACAATCGTAAGTAATTTTAGTTATATTGTTTCATGCGGGTTTCTTATGCTATTATTGTATTATGAGGATAGATGTGTTTTTTCAACATTGTTATTGGGTGACAAATGATTGTGGCTTATTGGGAGACTCTTGACTGGTTATGAGGGCAGCATACCATGGAAATAGTGCTGAGTTTTCCATTTGAAAAAAGAGAGACATTAACATTTTGAAAAGCATTACAATGCACTCTAAATATTTCTGAGAAACAAATGTTTATTAATCATTAAGCTCTAACAACTTTTCAAGTTTATTATTTTGAAAATGGATCAATTTTATATTCTTTGGTCGAGGAAATACTATACCTTCAAGGAAATGAAGTGTTATTTGCCCAAAAGATTTTTTTTTTCTACGAAACACAGGATCGGAACAAATTTTGCTCATTTTGCAAGTCAGCACTGCTGCGTCAAAGTTTGTATATCTACCAATAGGAGGAAAATTAGAGATAAGTACATTTTTCAGAACAGACCCAATGGCTTTCATTCTCTACATTGACTGTGTTCGGGATTCGAATGCATATTTTCATTAATCGAGAGTTGAGGAGGAATGTTGAAGCTGAAGAAGTACGGTTCCACAGTATCATGTTCCGCTCTTTTCAAGAAGCGCTATTTTTTTATGCGTTCAGTTATGTATGTGACGCAAGATGTAAAAATTCTAGAAGTGAATCTAGTGTTGCGCATTTTTCCAAGTACTGTACTGCACATTCCATTTAAAATTTCACTGGATTTAATACAGATATGCATAACTTTTCCAGAGCTTCGAAATATAAACTAGATAATAAAACTGTAGAACACTCGAGATCACCAATTTTCAAACAGGAATGATGATATGGACTTCTGAAGTAATGACCCCTGCGAAGTGCCAGAAACAGAAAATTGTTTGTGTATTTGGGTTGGATAGTACATCATCATGTTCCTGTCAAGAATGTGGACAACACAGCACTGATATTCATGAAAATGCTGTAACTATATATGATGAAATTTCGTACAAGACTATTGCATTAGCATGATGACAATGGAAATCGGAGTGTATCAAAATTTCGCACTTCCCATCCGAATTTTCCTCTAGTCCCTTCTGCTGGTCATCGTGCATCAAGGCATATTTCCTCATACGATTGAGAAATGCATTGATGACGAGTGCCGTAATGTGAACGAAGGTTAAATAAAAAAAGACAGTATATCGTACCTGCAAACCGAGAATTCATCGCACAATCTAGAGCAGCTCACAAATAAAAACAGTCAAATCCGAGTTTCGTACCCCCACACAGATTTCATCGCACGATCTAGAGCAGCTGATCAAAAACAAAAAAACAGTCACTTACGAGCTCCACGCCCCCACACACAAATAAGTTTCAACAAAATGTCCGGGTGAATGAAAAACGAACAACTCGGATCAAGACGTTCACCGTCCCTAGAAATGATAACTTTGTAATCCATCTTGATGTACTTGAAGATTCTGCCATCTACTTCGTAAGAAGCCAAAGTTGCCAGATTCCGAAGGGTTTGAGCCACCTCTACTTCAAGCGGTGGCCATTGATAGCCTCGAGCAGAATACTCGTCCAAATCATGCAGGAGGCCTGAAACCAGACTACACACAAAAGCACGATTTTGAAACCACTCGCGATTACTTCCCCATTCCCTGTATAAAAAATTCCTCAACATTCTGAACTTGTAGATCAGACTGCCTTCTAATTTGTTGGCTCTCTTATCTTCAGCCGACAGTTGCTGCTCTTCGTCGGGAACGTCGTTGGGCGAAACGCCGTGGATCCACCACATGAGGTTCGCCACTCGGGGATGCCTCACGTCCGACTGCATCCCGAACCACACACGCTTCACCTGCAGTCCGACTTCAGCGTCACCCACGGGCCAACCACGTGGCAGCACGGCATCTGCTGGACCCTGAATCACACACACAAGAAAACAAACAGGCAGGATTAATAGTCACGTCTTTAGTTTCACGAAGCTTCAGCAATCATCACCTGGAAGGGCTCAGGTTCAGAAACTGGACCCTGAAGCGATCCTGAGACTGCTACTACACCATCCATCGTATCCTCACTAAGAAGATGAAGATTAGAATAATTTCATCACACAAAACGTCTCAAGCCAGTACTGTAAATCAAAAAGCATATTTATTGAACCTGAGAACGTATAAACTTACTTGATATTAGAATGCTGCATGTTGATTTTGAAAATCACCTGAAATGAGCTTTGTGAAGAAAAAGAAAAATCACCAGCAGTGGGGCTCCCTGTTGGTAAACGAAGAGTTTGATGAACCATCTTATCAATACAAGTCAAAATAGCAGTCGAATCCAATTATTCATAAAAACAAAAAATAAGATGGCTTTAGTGGTGAACAAAATCAATCACTCAACAAAAAGGGTGACAACATGGATTTCTTTCGTTATCACGGTTATGAAAACCAACTTTTCTTCAATAATTTCTTCGTGTATCTTACTTATCATGAACAACATTCATTTAATTTCTTCCCTTATAATACGGATACATTCTTCGTAGGATTTATTTTTTTCGTAATTTCTGATTGATGATTATTCTCTCTCGGGGACAGAGCTTCCACATCAACTGGAAAGCTGTGACATGGAAGCTTTAACCATCAAAAAATAAGATGGCATTAGAGGTTAACAAAATCAATCACTCAACAAAAAGGGTGATAACATGGATTTATTGGATTAGGGGTCATCGGACGTTATGAGGGAGCCAGCTTTGCACATCCCTTTTCGGTCTGTCTACTGTACAATTAATGGAACTTGGCGAAAAAAAAACAAATGGAACCTTGAATTATTTCAATTGGAATCGCGCATGATAGCTACACTAGTGTGTCATACTTATTTCAAGACTTTTATTTTTTGGAATAAGTACAGGAAAAGCGTGAGAAATGGAACATCTTATAGAACTGTCCCAAATTGGCACCGCAGAAGAGAGCTCCCAACATCTCCTACATGTATATATTGTAAATACAATACCTGTTATTCCTAAAATACAGGTGGACTGCTTTTAATGGAAATTGTGCTAATCAACACTTTTGAATAAATTTTTTCAAGTAAAAAAGAGATTAGCACTGTTGAAAAATAACAGAATAACAAAGTAATAAAAAAACTCATCCCCCTTCAACTCAAAAATTATGAACAGCTTCCCTGTTCCCGATTGAACAGTTTAATCAAACCCAAAATAAATCAATTTTGCATTGCTTCCATTGAAAATATAATAACTCAGTGTTGAAATTTTTACAAAAGAATCAAATATAAAAAATATCAGAAGTTGTAGAACTTCGAAACCCACTGATGATGCAACCCCTTTTTGCCCACTTGATGTCGAAAAAAAGGTGTTGTGGTACTTGAGTAAATACTACATATTAGAGCAACAGCTTATTTGCATTGAAGTTCATCTTCGATGGTGGCTAGAATCTGTCAGCTGAAGGTGCTGTAAAGAAAAAAAAAACCCCAGCCATAGAAAATGCCACGTGCACAAAAACCTAACGAGAAGAAAATTACCAAGCCAAGAGCATTTATGACCAGTTCCCTGATAAACATTATTTATGAAGGTGGAAAGCTGAGAGCGGACTACCGTATACCCAACGGATTTACTTAAGCAAGGATATAATGCTTCCAAAGCCATTGAAAAAAAAAGCAAGGGATTCTCGAAAGTTCCTAGTATATGGTTCCTGCACCGGATTTCTCCTTCAAGAGGCTGGTTCACTCTTATTTTACACTTCCTCCGTTACTCATGCTGCTCGTGATGTTCTTTCTCCCAACATCCCTGGGCCATAAGAAAACCCAAGCAGGATGAAAGGGGGAGGGGGGGTGCTGATGGTTGTTGAGAATGAGGTCGTCGGGGGAATGACACCCGGCACCGGCTTTCCTGCAAGTTTGATCTCTTCGCACAGCTGCGCCATTGTGTAACAAGGAAACGAACGACCCAGCACTGTGAACCAATCCGCACACTTCCCGCCCGAAGACCTTTGTTCGGCGGTCCACGTCATCTCGGCGCCAAGCAAGCGCGCGCGGTGTTCCTGATGCCACGGACACACAAAATTCGGGCGCGCGCGCGCTCATTTCACTTCCTTCTGTTCAACACCCTCCGCTCATCCCCTCCCCTCCTTGTCCACCTTTCGCAGCAACAGCAGCAATTGAGGCGGAAGCGGAAGAGGTATTATCGCCCTGCCCGGGACCCTTGATCCCGTGACAGATGGAGAAACGGTACAACGACCCAAGATGAAGCACCTGGCTGCTCATTGAGAAGATGACAGCTGTGTCCGCATAGAGCTGATTAGATGACAGCCCCACCTTGAGGCCAGCACGAATTCCCATTCACGATCCTTCCTACTCGTTCCAGGACTGCTGCTCACCATTTCCTCATGAACAGGATGGCAGATGCTGGGGATCATCAAGGCGAACATTCAAGCGTTTCTCCGCCAGTGAGGTCAGTTCGGAGTCGGCAAGTGACGTTAGATTAATCTGCACTGCTGGGGATTGTTTCCTACACTTCTTACAATCTTATACAGTACAGTATTTTCACTCGTATATCGCTTATTTCCATTAAGCAGGGAGTCGGTTTCAAAAGCATGGGAACGGGGACGTGAACAGATCGTGACCCAACAAGTCTGATATCTACCAAAGGTTCAAGATTCTCATAGCTGGGCAGTCTCCCGAAAACTATAAATCATTTGTAATTGACCAAAACGAACAGTGTAATTTTCGGTTCAAATCATGATTGACTCTTTTCCATTAACGGGGGTAATAAGTACAACACTTTATATAGAACTAGACCTTCATGATAAGAATGTTCCAGCAAAGAAATGATCAGGTAACGCTGGGAGCTTTTCATGAGCTGTGATCAATTTAATAAGCCGTATACTCCGTGGTGAAAGGTTTGTAACACTTTCGTGTCAAATTTTCCCGTTACATATACTTCGACGTTTGGACACACTATCGGCCGAACATTGGTGCATGAGAGAAACGATCCGACATGGCACAAATACGTTTACACAGCAGATGAAAAAATGCCCTACGATAGCACGTTCGAAACGTTATACGGTATGCAATTATCTCAAGAAAAATAATCAGCAAATCACAGCATTACTTTGATCCACAGTACATGAAACGCTCGAAATAACACCGAAGTTTTGAGCTGAACTAGATGAATAAACACGCGAGAGTAAAATTCCAGAACACAGTATATAGCGATCGAATCAAAACCTTGTCTGGAATTAAACTTGGAACGCCTAGCGCACGTCATATGAGGCATTGAAAAATCACATATGCACTGACGAACACTTTTTCACATGGATCAGAACACTTCTTCACATTGATCATCCGTTTAATTTTGGAATCTCTCGCAGAATCGCAGTCACCTACGTGTACACCGATGAGGCGTAAACGGTAATGACAACTTAAGTCACAGGGATGGAGATCAGTTCGGTATGAAAAGGGCGGAGACACTGGCGGGTTCAACGGAAAATCTCGAAATGGCACCAGAACCGAGGACAGTGCCCAACAGAGTGGCCAGATTCGGTTGGTATAACACCGTGAGGGTTTGAAGGACAGAGACCAGGAATCATGAGTCAAAATATTGCCAACCCCACCGAATCGCGCTGCCCTGTACACGTCATCCCTGCTCCTCCCAGATGAGACAATTTCCGTTGACTTCTTCTTCCGGTGAACGTTGGCCTCGTCTTGTTTTGGTTCTCCCATTCTAGCGCCCAAAACATCCTTCAAGGACTCATGGCGTTTCCCTTGAAACCCTTGAATTTGGAAGGTGAGTTTTATTGGTGCATCCGCGACGTTGAATAGTGCAATAAAAATTTCATCTTGAAAAGCAACTCAAGTTTTTCCACGTCGTGCGCCGTTTTGAAGTTAGAGTTTGTTCCTGGATGTTGGGGTTCCGGTATAACTCCCAGGTTTCGGGAAGTACGGAAGAAGACACGGAACTAATTCCAAACTATACAGTATATACGAATTGATTATCCCAGGATCTATGAGATAAATCGGCAAATTCACCAGTACTGTATAGGAACAATCATTTTTTCTTGTACAAGGTATATCAAATATATGAAATATTATTCATCTGGTAGTAATTTTCTGCATCAGAATCCTCAATTCATCAGTTTGCATTCAGCTCCATGAAGACAAAATGTAAATCGCGATTGAACCTCACAAAAAATCTCATGTTTAATTTTCACACTATGATCAGTTCAATATAGTTAATCATAAGCTCTTGATTAAATGCATATCCTTCCATGCGCTTGTACCTGTAAAGCTTCTCGGATGAAATTTCTTCATTCATCCTTTTACTTTTCATCGCGGTTTGTACGTGTGACGAGTTTGTCCCGAAAAGAACCGATTGATTTTGAATGATGTATATGATTTCATGGTTACGCGTATGTGCTTCTTTTTGTACACAAATAAATCGGTACACGACATGTAAGAGTACATGGGATGCGTGCGGGTTGTGGACTGTACACTACATAGAAGACAGCAGTATGGTACGGGTGGAATAACTACTGGTGATCAGCCCTTCCTCAGGTCTGCTTCGATTAATTTTCGGGAATGGCAGGCTTCGTGGAAATGAGAGACGAACTTCCGGTGTGATCCTGACCGAAAGAGTGTTGAGATCGATCTTCGTGTTGGAGTTGCAGGTTTCTACACTGATGCCGAAGTTCTTTCGGATATTCGATGCACCGGTTTCGTGCGGTCTGCTGAATCTCGACCTGGCATCCCAGCCAGTCAACTCATCTCCAAGCATTTACGGAGAACGTGGCGAAGTATCGCTGAGAAGAGGACTACGGAATGATGCGCGTTCAACACTGTGCAAGCTCAAGGGATTGACAATACTGTATAAGGATCTGCACTGTCTAACACTGACGATGACTTCCCGCCATCTGTCTCGACGAATTATGGCAAAAGCAAATCCTTCAAGAGTTCACTAGACCAATTTAGAGGAAGTAATGCACAGAGCAAACATACTTTGCCCTGAACTCTGGTTCTTTACTTGTTTTCACCATTTTTGACGAGCCTTAGATCGGAAGAGTTTTTGGTTCTCAAGCTCAAATGCAATCCAGTCTCATGCCAGCACTGTCCATGCAACAAGAAATAAAATGGAAATAAACATCACATTGATAAGAAAAAATATTAAACATGAATCATTCACCATGATGGAAAAAAAAAATTGAACATGAATCATTTACAAAAAATGAGCGACCCAGTTTGAGTGAATTAAAATGTTCAGTATATGAACAGCAAATGCATGCACAATTCAATTCAAATAAATGTTTACTGTGAGTCCAGCTCACTCAAGTGGGGTATTTGCTAGAACTACAGTATATCCAATCTACGTCACCTCAGTTCGCATCTCTCAACAAAATAATCAAGGAGAGGCTCCACCCTTTCCCAGCAAGCCGTGAATGCAATGATTTAAAATAAAAGCTGCCAGAATGAACGCCCAACTTTTGTCTTCATATACACAAATGGCTGCGCCTTTCAACAAGGATTCAAACATGGGTAGGTGTGGGAAATTCTCCTTAGGATTTCTCCTTTTTTTCCTGAGAGAATTGTATTTGTTCATAGAAAATTATTTGTAAAACATGATTGTTGAATATCTGTATTTATTTTGTGTTTTTGCAGTAATTTTGATTTTGGACTCGAGAGTTTCATACTTGAAGAGTCTTTGGACATTGTTTGACTGCTGGGATCCTTACAAGATTCCCCGGTCTGATCTAATATGGTCATTTGTATACAGAAAAGCAATTTACGCATTTTTGACCAATGTACAAGAACTTGTGAAAAACCCCTTTTTGTATTTTTGGTTTACCCCTTCAGGACCCTTGAGGCAGCCACAACCTCAGTACTCGGAGGTCACGTGATCCCGGGTGCGCGCGCGTCTGGGGGTTGTTGTCCGGCTCCCCCTTGTTGATGGTAACCTGATCCTCTTGAAGAGGGGATCCCGTACCTCTTTCCTGCAAGGCGCGTTGGCTTACGGATGTTGGCGTCTTGTTGACAATGGATACTTGCAGCTGGGATCTTGGAAATTTTTCATTGCAACTGCGCAGTAATGCGCAGCTGCACCAGTTGTTGTTTTCCTAAAACAAACATCTGTGCCCATCTGGCGTTTTGGCGCGCTCCCGGCCCAAGGGCCCTTTTGACGGCCATGTTCGCCATTCCCGCCTGAACCCCTGAGGGGTGAGGCTGTATTTTATTTTGAACAAAGATTTTTACACGCTTGTAATGTCAGAGGTTTCCGACTTCGAGAGTGTATGATTTTTTGTCATCGTATTTGAATATTGTGCCTTACATTCATGTATTGATTGTGATCCTCTTTATCAAGTGTGTTTTAGGCAGAAAAATCCTTTGCTTTGTCTGTGATTAAGTCGCAGAGTTTGGCTTTCTGGAACTTGTCAATCAGACAGTTCTCCATTTGTGCAAAGAAGTTTTATAATAAAAAGAAACCCTGTAAAAAGCAAATGCTGGGTTCTTTTACTTAAACAAGCTTTGAGGCACTGTGTCAACAGCGCGGGATAAAAACGACTTTGACTCCTTGACAGGCTGCCGGAGTTACGCCCGGATTTAAACAGCCCAGCACCATTCCAAGATTTGGAAAACAAAACGCCCCACAGGTAGCGTTATTGCCTGCATCAGTAAAAATCGTCAAGTGTTTTAAAGTTCCACCAAACAACCAAAGTTAACATCAAGCTGGAATTTAATATGGTCCTTTGGACCGGATCTACAAAAGTGTGCAACTGACCATACCCAAAAGTCCTGAAGTGATCCTCAGGCCGGCACCAAGCTTGTGCTGTTGTGTTTTTGCAAAATGAACACTCCCCAAGCCTTGATCGAAAATCAGGCAACAACCTTGGTTACGCTGAGTGTTGTGGGTTGAAAAAACTTTTGTGAAAAACAAAGTGAAAGACGGGAAAATTTCCAAACAGGACGAGTACCACAATACATCGGCCGAGGAGTTGTCCAAAACAGCCAGCCTACGAGTGACCCATCAGGGAGCCCAACTGGCTGCTCTGGCTGTTCCTCCGTCAGATCCTTTGCAAGGATCCCCCGCAGACATCACAAAGCAAAGCCCTCTACCAATCCAGAAAATGGATTACAAGCTGAACCACATCAACGCCAAGATCCAACAGATCATCAACTCCATGGATGAGTATTTGCGTGAGTTGGAACCTTGTTACGAGCATGGTAGGGAAATGCTAGGTCCCATTTCTTTTTGGATACACCATGGGGAGATGAGAGTAGAAGTGTTGGGTGATGCTAAAATGCGGAAAGAATCAGACCAAGTCCTTGTGATTGAATTCTTAAAATTAAAAGGGATCTTGCAAGGTAGGAGATCTAACTTGGTCACGTTTTTGAATGTCAAACACAAGGATGATGATGAATGTTTGCGCAATGTTACTTTGGTCAAGACGCCGGTCAGACCGGCCACGGTTTCAGTAATCTTGCAACGCAAAATAAATCAAAGGGCGGTTTCTGCACCCCCCAAGCCCCCCAGCATTGCTTACTCTCAGAGGAGCTCTGTCAGGGGTGGTGCTCTGCGATCTGTTTCCTTCGTGAGGAAGATCATGCAGGGCAAGTTAAAAATTATGGATTTGAAATTATCTGCTGTGATAGGAGATCCCTCTGAGGTGGGTCTACAGCAAGCCCTGCTTTGTGCCATTGATGACGCTAAGCAGGCCATCAATATTGACCGCCTCAAAAATGTAGTAGAGGACGTTGATGGAGATATTGTGGATTTGGTGGTGTTTGCCAGTGGCTGTCAGGCCAGGGTGGATAATGCCTTAAAAACTTTGAATGACCTCAGCCCTTCCCATGAAGAAGTGAATTCAAAATTGGAAAGATTATCCCTTGAAGAGGATCGGGTGCCATCAGAGGCGTCCAACACAGCCCACCGATCCCCTGCTATGGCAGAGCATCAAACTGTCTTGGATCCCTCTGATCAAGCCTTATTGAATTTTGGAAACAGAGGAAGAAGCTTTGAAGAATCTTCTGACTCTGTGGGAACCAAAGTGGTTCAACTGCTTGGGGACATGGCCAAGGATCACGTGCGGTCATCAAACTGTGAGGAGATCA
Source organism: Notodromas monacha (assembly GCA_905338405.1). Classification (NCBI taxonomy): domain Eukaryota; kingdom Metazoa; phylum Arthropoda; class Ostracoda; order Podocopida; family Cyprididae; genus Notodromas; species Notodromas monacha. The sequence goes on from CAJPEX010004022.1 coordinate 14,666, forward strand.
CTCCTCCTCCGCCTAGCCCCCCTCTTCCTGTTTTTGAGTGGATTTACCCCCCCCCCCCCCCAAAGACAAGAAGAAGTTTGACGGCAATGTCTTACTGTTTTTGAGTGGATTTCCCCCCCCCCCCCCAAAGACAAGAAGAAGTTTGACGGCAATGTCTTAGAGTACCTCAAATTCCAAGAGTATTTCAAGAATGCTTTCTTAAGCAACCCCTGATGTTCCCCTGTGAATAAGCTTGCATTGCTGAAGGATATGGTGACCGGCTGCGCTTCAGCAGTGGTCCGTCATTTCAAAGGCCCTGAGGCCATCACTTTTGCTCTTGCAGTCATGTATGAACGTTTCGAGTCAGCCCCTCTGAGGGAGGCCGAGCTGGAGTCCGAGGTATGTCATTTTTGTCCCATTCAGGGCAAGAATGTAAATGAGTGGGAAAACCTCACTGACTTAGTTGGTGCATGTTTGGAGCAGCATTTGGCTTCTGTAAGGCAGGAAAACAATTCTGTCTTGATTTCCCATTTGCTTGCCAAAATGCCCCTGGTCAGGAGAGAAAAGTGGGTCAAAAGGGAAAGGAAGGGAGGATACAGGGATCTTCCAGGCATTCAGCGCCTGGAATTCTTGCATTCCTTCATAAAATAAATTGCTAAGGATCTCCGCCTTGCCGTCGGTGAAGAAAAGGAAAAAATTCGGGTTCAACCTGAGAAGAAAGCTCCGCCTAAGCATACTTTCACCAAGGAAGGTAAGTTCTCCGCAACTGAGGAAAAACCTCCTGTGTCTGCTGGGAGTAAGGTTCCAGTTCAAGAAGAAAGTTCTGTTTGTCCCATGTGCAAAGAAAAGCACAAACTTTGAAAATGTGGCATCTTTGCCAAGCTTGAGCCCAATGCACGAGTGCTGAAGGCACTGGAGCTGAAGTTGTGTTTTAACTGTCTCAGTCCTCACACAAAGGCTGAATGTACGAATACGAGAGTGTGTAGCGTGGTGCCGGACTGCAAGTACCAACACCATCCACTTTTGCATGGGGCCAGATCCTTGAAAGAATTGTTACCAAAAAAGGAGGAACAAAAGGATCCCGCCTTTACAATGGTGGAGATAACCATCATGAGCACATTTGCTGAAGGATCCCCTTTTGATTTGCAGCATACGTTGCGCTTCATCTCCCTAGATATCCAAGGTCCCTCCAGGTTGATAAAAACAGTCTCCGCCTTGTTGGATCCGGGCTGCGCCTGCACCACCATCAAGGAAGGATTGGCACGAGAACTTGGAATGATCTCTACTGCAACTGGAAACGTTCTGGTGAAGACTGCGATTGGCGTCTCATGCCGTGCTGTGTCCTTTGCCTTCAGAGGCTCTGGTCAAAAAGACTGGTTCTTGGCAGAAAATGCCGCTTCTGTATGCAAATTGATCACTCCCTCCGCCAAAATTGACTGGAAAGAGTGGATTAAGAACCACAAAGAATTCAGTGATGTTGTTATTTCTGACCATGCCACTGGAAAGGCCCAGGTAATTATTGGAATTGACAATGAAATTCTAATGTTGGCAAGGCCAGGAACCACTTGCCTCAAGGGCAAGGTTCTAGCCTACCAAACTCCTCTTGGCTGGACAGTCTCAGGCTGTGTCAGCAATGAGGACGGGGAGCTGGTGAACACTGCCCCCTCGTATTCCTCTTGGGAGTATCCCCAGCGAGAGAAAACCTTACTTGACAAATTCCAACGTTTTAATTCCTTGGAAGAAGTCGGGGTAAAGGTGCGCTCCTCTGGGCTAAAATACAACCAGGAGAAGGAGCTGGCAGAGCTCAAAAAAGATGTTCAGTATGTTAATGGTTGTTTCCAAGTTTCCATGTTGTGGAAGCCCCCAGTTACCAGGGACCCCCCTGATTCTGTTGGCCAAGCCATAAGGCGTGCCGGCAGTATGGCGCATTGCCTGTCCAAAAACCCTAGGTTGTTGGAAACTGTCAGAAAAGGGTTTGAAGAGGATCTTAAAAAAGGTTATATCTCTGAGCTTTCCCAGCTCAAAAAATCCCGCATGCTGAATATCCCTTCCCACTGGGTTTTGCCCTGGATGATTGTAATGCATCCCAACAAACCCAACCGCCCCCGCCGTGTCCTGGACACCGCTGCAGAAAATCAAGGGATCTCCCTTAACATGATGTTGAGGAAGGGTCCTCAGGTACAACCAACTGTGATTGGAGTCCTGTTGTGTTTTTGTCTTAGAAAAATTGTTATTAATGCGGACGTCTCCAAAATGTTCCCACAGATCCTAGTCAGGCCTGAAGATAGATTGAAATTGATGTTCTTTTTTAAGGATCCTGAATGGGGGGAGCGGTGGTTTGTGAGCAACTGGCACATCTTTGGTGCCACTTGCTTGCCAGCCATCGCTCACTATTGTGTCAGGCGCATGGGAGAATTAGAAAGTCCCGAGGACTCCGCTTTGCGCTGGGTCACTCGGCACAGTGTGTACGTCAATGATCTCTACGCAGGTTTTGATACCGTAGAGGAAGCAACAAAAATGGTAAGTCTGATAGATCTTTCCATGGCTAAATACGGATTTGTGATGAACAAATGGAAGTCTAACTTCCCCAAAGTTCTGATCAATATCCCTGAAGAACGCCGCAATAGTTCATCTAAAGTGGTGGGTGAAAACAAGATCTCCAAAGCTCTGGGGCTCTTGTGGGATCCCGAATCAGATTTGTTTGGCTTCTCCTGCCGTAAACCCGTAGACCCTCAGGGCCACTGCCCCAAGAAAGGATCTACTCTGTCTGTTGCAGAGTACCTTTCTGTGCTGGCCTCCCTGTTTGACCCTAAGGGTTTCTTGGGACCCTATGTGTTTGAAGGAAAGACGGTCCTCCAGAAAGCCTGGACGGCCGTCAAAAACTGGCATGACAGACTTCCCACTGAGGTGGATGAAGCCTGCATGGATTGGATGAAAGGGATCCCCTCAGCCCAAGACTGGAAGGTTCCCAGGTGGCTCGGACTGGATCTCAGCCTACCTGTGGAGCTCCATGTCTTTAGCAACGCCTCTGAAAAAGGTTTTGGGGCTGTCGCTTACCTGCGGCAAAATGGCATCTCAAAATTCATTTTTGCAAAATCAAGGGTGGCCCCCACCAAACCCATTTTGATTCCTTGAATGGAATTGATGGGATGTTTGGTAGCCAAAAATATGGCTGAGTTTTTGCTTAGCAAGCTTTCAGAGCTCTTGTTTTCCAAAATTGTCTTGTGGACAGACAGCACTGTGGTGCTTGGATGGCTGAATATCTGGTTGGAGGGTCCTTCCTGGCTTTCATTGCCAGAGGAGGATTGGCCTCCCCAACCCAAAGTCCTCACCCAAGGCAAAGACGAGTGGAAAACCAAGGCTGATCCTGAAAGTGGGATCTTTGTACTTGTGGAAGAGATGGATCCCTACAAGCAGGTAAATCCTATCATCAAAATAGTCCCTGAAGAGGACCTTAAGGATCCTTCCCGGATTCTTTGTTTTGAAAGGGAACTGGTTATGTCCTCCCAAAGGAAGTTTTTATTGTCTGAATTCAAACGCGTTGAAAAAGAAGGGAAGACCCTGTTCCACAGTGGTCACCTGGCTAGGCTAGTAATTTGGCTAGACCAGGAAGGAGCCTTTGCATTGAAGGCAGACTGGGAAACGTTCAGGGCATCCCAGAAGCCCAAAAATACCCAATAGTCCTACCCAGGCATGCTCCCATTTCTTGCCTGATTATTTGTGATGTGCACTATGGATACGCCCATCCTGGGGCTAAAGTGACGCAATCAGTAGTCCGCAAGCTGTATTTAATTCCGAGAATGGCCAGTCTGGTCAGGTTAGTTTTATATTGTTGCAAAGAATGCAGATTGAAGAACCCCATTCCTGTTAATGCCTTGTTGGCTCAGTTACATTCTAACCGGGTTGCAGAGGGATCCCCTCCATTCTTGCACTGTTGTGTCAATCATTTTGGTCCTTACGCAGGAAAAGGAAACTCCAAACAATGGGGTTTACTTTTTATGTGTTTAACAACCAGAGCTATCCATCTGGAACTCTGTACTGGTCTTAGTACCGAAAAGTTTATGATGTCTTTGGAAAGATTCATTTGCAGGAGAGGACAGCCCCAAATCATTTGGAGTGATTGCGGGACTGCCTTTGTTGCTGGCGCAAAAGAAGCCTCCAAAATTTATTTTGATGGAATTGTTTCTCATTGTTCCGTCAAATGGCAAATTGAATTTAAAACCAATCCTCCTGGTTCTCCTCATTGGGGAGGATCATGGGAGCGCATGATCAGGGATATAAAGCATTGCTTGCATCATTGCATCCAAGAGAAACGCTGAGCACATGACGCCATGGAGACATTCTTGTGTCAGGTGGAAGCCATTCTTAACAAGCGTCCACTTTATGTGGATGATGATGGTAACTCCTGTCATGCTTTTGCAACCCTCCCAATCCATTTCCAGAAATTCCCAACTGGAAGGATCCAGCCTTCGCATGCTCCAACATATCGGAGAAATGGAGCGCCTTTTTTGGCGACTCTGGAGGTCTGGTTATTTGATGATGCTAAATTTCGAAAGGGGCAGAGGCCGCCACCGTTTCACCCAACTCCGTGTGGGGGACCCTGTGATGGTCAATGACTGGGGAGCCAATGCCTTCACAGACATTTGGACCCCTGGAAGAATCGTGCAAACTCATCCTTCTAAGAATGGAGTAGTGCAAAAAGTCATGGTGTCCACTCCTTTGGGAGAAGTGATCCATGGCACAAACCAAATTTCCGTTATTGAAGGCAATGCAATGGAATGGGACGCATGGAAGCCGGAGGGCCTTCAAGGCCCACACGGCCTTGAGGGGAGTGTGGGAAATCCTCCGTAGGATTTCTCCCTTTTTTCCTGAGAGAATTGTATTTGTTCGTAGAAAATTATTTGTAAAACATGTTTGTTGAATATCTGTATTTATTTTGTGTTTTTGCAGTAATTTCAATTTTGGACTCAAGAGTTTCATACTTGAAGAGTCTTTGGACATTGTTTGACTGCTGGGATCCTTACAAGATTCCCCGGTCTGATCAAATATGGTCATTTGTATACAGAAAAGCAATTTACGCATTTTTGACCAATGTACAAGAACTTGTGAAAAACCCCTTTTTTGTATTTTTGGTTTGCCCCTTCAGGACCCTTGAAGCAGCCACAACCTCAGCACTTGGAGGTCATGTGATCCTGGGTGTGCGCGCATCTGGGGGTCGTTGTCCGGCTCGGCTCCCCCTTGTTGATGGTAACCTGATCCTCTTGAAGAGGGGATCCTGTACCTCTTTCCTGTGCTGCGCGTTGGCTTGCGGATGTTGGCGTCTTGTTGACGATGGATACTTGCAGCTGGGATCTTGGAAATTTTTCATTGCAACTGCGCAGTAATGCGCAGCTGCACCAGTTGTTGTTTTCCTAAAACAAACATCTGCGACCATCTGGCGTTTTGGCGCGCTCCCTGCCCAAGGGCCTTTTTGACAGCCATTTTTGCCATTCCCGCCTGAACCCCTGAGGGGTGAGGCTGTATTTTATTTTGAACAAAGATTTTTACACGCTCGTAACGTCAGAGGTTTCCAACTTTGCAAGTGTATGATTTTTTGTCATTGTATTTGAATATTGTGCCTTACATTCATGTATTGATTGTGATCCTTTTTATCATGTGTGTTTTAGGCAGAAAAATCCCTTGCTTTGTCTGTGATTAAGTCGCAGAGTTTGGCTTTTGGGAACTTGTCAATCAGACAGTTCTCCATTTGTGCAAAGAAGTTTTATAATAAAAAGAAACCCTGTAAAAAGCAAATGTTGGGTTCTTTTACTTAAACAAGCTTCCAGGCACTGTGTCAACAGCGCGGGATAGAAACGACTTGACTCCTTGACAGGCTGCCGGAGTTACGCCCAGATTTAAACAGCCCAGCACCATTCCAAGATTTGGAAAACAAAACGCCCCACAGGCAGCGTTATTGCCTGCATCAGTAAAAATCGTCAAGTGTTTTAAAGTTCCACCAAACAACCGAAGTTAACATCAAGCTGGAATTTAATAGGTAGGCACTCTTAACAACCTCCCCCATGCCTCCCAATAGCGAGTCTCAATCAGGTCTGCCACTTGAAGAGATCAGCATGCAAAGCAGATTTTTGAGAAATTCCCAAAAAAGGTTCAGGCAAATATGTTTTAGTTTTCAATTCCCCAGATGATATAGAAGGACAATAGCGAGTCTCAATCAGGTCTGCCACTTGAAGAGATCAGCATGCAAAGCAGATTTTTGAGAAATTCCCAAAAAAGGTTCAGGCAAATGTGTTTTAGTTTTCAATTCCCCAGATGATATAGAAGGTGCCTCAAGTAATGAAAGAATGCCAGAGTGGCGTCCTGTCATGGGGATGATTCATGCCAAGTTTCAGAATTTTAAAATGCCTGTTCTCTTTCAAAAGGTTATGTTCACTTGAAATTCCGCCAAAACTTAAAAACTATAGATATAATTTAAATTCGAAAAATGTTTTAAAAAGATTCATCTGAAAACTAAAAGTTATCAACAGATCAAATGCATATGCTCCTCAAGGGATCAAACAAGGGTATTTTCTACTATTCATACAAAATTGCCATACCAATAACATATTTGAAACCAAATTTCACCCAGGGATACATAATATTTCTTATCCTTCATTGAGACTACTGGTGCTTGAAGAAAAACCACCTGGAATCAAAAATAAAAAAATGAACAGTGGGGCCTGAATACAGGCACAGACATGATTGGTGCTTAGACCTTTGTATTTGAGAAATACAGTGGCCCCCCGCCTAACAGACCTCCGGTGTAAGGGATTTTTGCCAAACAGACCAGCTTTGCAAGCAGTTTTTCCTCCCGCCCAACAGACAAAATCCGTCAAACAGACTTCTTTTGGTTTGAAATTACTGTTGCAAATTGAAATTTTTAATTTTTATCTAATTGAATTCATGTAAAGGACTTTTTGTCTAACAGACTGGTCCCTTGCACAAATCAAGTCCGTTAGACGGGGGTTGACTGTACTGAAATGATGAGACTTTGCATCTTCAAACTGCAATGTCTATCAGAATTGAGAGAGGATCAGAGGATCCCATGCCAGTCCAAATACCGTATTATACCGTATTATAATAGCTGAGTGAGAAGTCCCCCGCAAAGATTTCCGCCGGATGCGGAAGTAGTCACCAGGAAATTGGAGGGAAGACGCATTTCCTCAACCCCACTTGGATAAAGGCAAAGCAACGCCGTGTATTTCACTTCCTTTCTGCTGGAGATCCCAACGCAAAACAAGCCAACCCACCCAAAAAATAAATAAAAATAAACAGTCGACCAGCAGAGCATTTCCCGGCTGCGTATATACTACTGTACAGGCAGCAGATTTCCGTGGCGGTGTGCAACAAAACGGGGTAGACGAGACAGGACACGGGGGTTTCGGGTCGTCAGGAAGTCTGGTAATGCGGGGGTCCCCGCGATGACGGAAATGGAATGAGAGGAGAATGCAGACTGGATGCTTTATCACGGTTCACCACGCACAGCGCCGCGTCGCTCGACTTGCTGGGCCTTCTGGACGAAATATAACCCCCCCTACACTCCCACAGTAAGGGGTATGCAATGTCTGTCATGTGTGTGTGTGTGGGTTTGTCTGCAGGGTGAACAGTAGAAGAGGGAGAAAAGGCACTCTTGGATAGTAGGGTAGCCAGACTTTATCTCTGCTGTATGATGTGACTGCTTCCATACTGCAAAATTTTTCTTAATTGGTGAACAAATCCGTCTAAAAACAAATCTGTCTAAGCAAAATTTCAAGCGACCATGCGATGATAATTTGATTCAGGGAGGTTTTGATTTAGGGATGTTTCAAGTTGGGGAAACAAGCATTTTTGTTGTGGGAAACATTGGAGAATTGCAGGGAAGTGTACAATGTAGTCATATTATTGACTACAATATGCAAACACTTTCTGTACAGCCCTTTTTGATTAATCTAATGTATTTCTGCTACACTTGGTTGTGCTGGGTGTGCTAGCAATTATATTTCACAATCCCATTGTTGATGAAATACTTTTGCAACTGGGCTCATGCTTCCTTCCTTTTAAAGAAACAAAGTATGATGCCCTCAATCCAAATCAGTTTCTAGGCACATTCCTCAACCTTGGCCAACCGAGGCTATGTATTTTATGTTAAGCTGAAGTTTACTGCACCTGGCTCTGACAGGACACCTTGTTGACATTGCTTTGCTCTGCAACAATTGTATTTGTATTTACTGTGTGAAGGATAGAATAAACAACTTCAAATACTCTCATGGAGTAACTTTTGCATTTCCTTCAAAAGTCACAGAAAATGATTTAAACCTCTGACTCAAAGTCCCAACTATAAATAGTAAGGTACAACAGTGATTGATCATCACAGTCTCTTTACTTTTCTCAATAGCTTTTTGGACATCAACAAGGTGATATTCTGGGACTTGAAATGATTCTCAAATGAGTTTATGGTGAGTTGAACATGGATGTAATGGTTCTTTTGCCCAATGAGTCTTTCACTTTCTTTCAAAATGCATCAAGTTCCTTTTTTCTTTCATTTCACTTTCCTGTGTCAATGAAAAAAAAGCCAAATGGCCCCAGAAAATCAAACTTGCAGAAGTTTGAGAGGAAAAGCCTTCCAGTTGGAGAAGGTTTTAATGCATTGCTTCTAAGGGGATTCAGAGGGGACTTGAAGACATTCAACTAAGGCAGGTATTTGACTTGGGGACATGTGATTTATCAAAGTTCAACTATACAGAGGACCCACAGTTAACACAATATTTAAATTTGCAATCATGGAATCTGTCAACACTGCTGGATCTTGAAGAATCACACTACTACTGTGCATCACCTGAAATTGTGTACCAAAGAGGAAATTAAGGTTGGAAGATTTTTTCCTTCTAAATCAGAAGACAGAGTTTTCGTGATAGATACTTTTATTGCTCAATGTAAAGAAAATACCTGTATTTTCTTTGCAAGAAATCTCAAGAGACCAGAAAAAATCACTGTAGAAATAAATTTTGTTGGATAGAGAACTCCTATAAAGCATGGGGAGAAGCTGCAGACAATTTTTTCAATAAATGATGCATTTTAAATCAATTATTTTTAAAAGAGTACAGTATATTAATTTTTCCGTCATCCAACACAAAGCATATGTTGGAAACTGAAATTGGAATGTTGAAGTGTTTAGACAGATTAGACTGGGGCCATTGAAAAATTAAAACCTGAATAAGTCTGGAATCCTGTGAGACTGAGTTTGACCTCAAGTTCCCACAAGAATCCAAAGTCTTGGGGAAATCCTGTTGAAAGGATAATTCTGCTCAGGGACAAATTTTGAAAAATGAGAAGGGTTTAAAATCTAGACAGACCCTTTGTTTTATCATCAGTTGTTCTGGGTTTGTCTTATGCAAAAGAATGCTGTTTGTTGATCTACAATCTGCTGTTTGCCAAAAATCTCAAACTTGCTAAATACACCAACCTTGCACTAGGGTGTAAAGCATAAAGCACCCCAGCTCCAGCCTGGCTGATTGTCATTTGCATTTATTCCAAAGTCAGTTTCCTACTAAGAAGATTTTAAACCTTCTTCAACTTTATTCCTAACAACATAAATGGCAGCCCATGAGATGTCCATAATCCAATGAGGTATCGCTATTTACTTCGTAGCCAGCTGGCAACCTTCTGAAGGAAAAGAAAACACACAAAAAACAAAACATCAAAAGTGTGGAAATGAAAAAGAGGGTTTATATATATATATGCAACCCCCCTGGCCCTTGTCTGGCAATGGAGTGCATGCACTGCTTGTATATATAGAGCGTCGTTGGGAGTCGATGAATAAATGCGGTGATTAGTGACTCGGTTTGCCGGGATTCACAGCTCAGTGGTATATTCCTATGCCAAAAGGAATCTTATTCCTTTTCTTTTTCTGCTTCCTTTCCTCCCCCCCCCCCCC
>CAJPEX010004023.1:0-19908 GCA_905338405.1 Notodromas monacha
AAAATTTGAAAATTGATCAGATTCATGTTCAATTCACATCAAAAGTCAATTTTGTTGTTGTTGAAATTTTGTGGTTTTAGAGTCCCTAAACATGGGGTGCACGTCTTACTCAGGGATACAATTTTAGCCAAATTTTGAACTGAATAACCCCTGTGTACGCCTTACTCAAGGGTACTTGAGTAAATATGGTACTATTACCCAACATCCAGTAAATTACAGTGTCAGCAGTGATATATCAAGTACTCGATGTGTGCTTTCATAAAACAGTGTAAAATACAACAAAGAAGGAAACATAGGCATTTGCTGGAATAATTGACTCAAACCACAAAGTTTAGTTTGAACTATTAATCATGCAGTAGTTCAGACATAGATTTTATACAAATTGAAATCCTGCAATGTCTGAAATTTTAGCATCCCATACAGGAAACAACTCCCAGCATCTCAGAGGGAATCAAGTTTGAAGTTCAGTAGGTGTTCAAATAGTTTAACTTCCTAGTGCTTCCATACATAGATGTCTCTCCTCAGAAAAGCCATACAATTTTCCTTTTATATTTTTTTTACCTCAATAGAGCTGGAAGTGGACAAGAACTAGATTCCAGTTGGAAGTCTTCATCTACACCATCAGTCATGACAGACGAAGGTGTCCAGACGGACGAGTTTCGCCGCTCGAAAGAGGTGACACAAATAAGTTTGCAAATTTGGAAATTTGCTTTCACTTGTTGCAATTTTCGTTTCTTGTTCCGCACGGAACACGTTTGACTGTTTGTGATGGTGGAAAAAAATTTATTCACGTCGCTTTCACTCTTTTTTGTTCTTCTTTTCTTTTCCTCTTATTTTTCTTTTTTGCTTTTCGAATTTTTTTTATTTCTCCGTGGGGATTGGGAATTCTCTGGACCACAGGGGAAGAAGAATCACGGACACCGACAACACCAAAGAAGAACAGTCGCTGAGGAGGATGACAACATGTCCGAAGGATACGAAGAAGATGATGACGTGGAAGTAGAGCCATACTTGCACAAGGAAAAGTCACAGAGAACATCGAGAGTCACGCTCGGGAAGAAAAATGGCGGCAGCAGCAGCCGCGAGTATTTGAGCGGAGACGAGTTACACGCGCCGGCGGACAAGAGGGGCGTGGTCAAGGCGGGGCCAGTACCGGGAAGGCGGGGTCAAAGAGGCAGAGCCGAGCAAAAACAGGAGGAGTATCTGGGCCATCTGGAGCATCAGAGTCTGGATCCATCTGAGGCCAGTGGAGGCAAGGACTCTGGGTTCAGTGAAAACTATGCCAGGGTGACGGAGGAGAGGGAATACTTTTCCTCTACTACCAGGTCTGAGACTGAGTCCAGAGCTCAAACAGGTGTGTCTAGTATACACTACAGTATATGGCAGTTATCCTTGATTTGTGCCTGGGATTTTTGAACTACAGTGGCCCCCCGCCTAACAGACCTCCCGTGTAAGGGATTTTTGCCGAACAGACCAGCTCTGCAAGCAGTTTTTCCTCCCGCCCAACAGACAAAATCCGCCAAACAGACTTCTTTTGGTTTAAAATTAGTGTTGAAAATTGAAATTTTTAATTTTTTATGTAATTGAATTTGTATAAAGGACTTTTTGTCTAACAGACTTGTCCCTTGCAAAAATCAAGTCCATTAGACAGGGGTGACTGTACTTTGCAAACTCTTGCTTCAAATGTATAATTGATAACAATTCTTCTGGTGATATTAGGTTCAGCAATTTACCAGCTTGACTATTTATAATTAACCTTCAGTAGTCTTTATAAGCCCTTTTTAAGGCTTGTCCTTTGGTTTTTATTAGTAGGTGAAGCTCCAGAGGATATCAAGACAATTACATGATTAATTTGCTTGCCTAACAGGTGGAGTAGCAATTCAAGAAAAATTGATGCACAGCAAATTTTATTGCTCTCATATTCTGTTTTCTCATGTCATGCATTAATGAGCAGGTGCAGGCCAAGACAAAAACCCGGAAAGGTTTCAGGAGGATTTGAATACAGTGGGCCCCCGACTTACGACGGGCCCATGTTACATCCGTTTCATCTTCCGACGCTTTTCTTGAATTAAAAAAACCCCCAACTTATGTTGGAGTTTCATGTTACGACTATAAAAGCCCTTTGACTATCCCCACTCCAGTCTTCCTCTCATTTCCAACCACACCACCAAAAAAGCCAGTAGCAATGGAGGAATTATTCCTGCCACATAATTTTTTCCTACTCCTTGCAATAACACTCCATTCAAAAATTGTAGAACTTAAGCAGACTCAAAATCAAGCTTTAAGATATGAAGGATGAACTCAAATGATGTCAACACTCAAAATGTGTTTATGACATGAAATTTTGGGCACAGTATGTATTAAATTTATTTCTTTGTGCCTTAAAAAAACTCAATTTATAAATTTTAAAACCTACGCAGACTCAATATCAAGCCTTGAAAAATGGAGGATGAACTCACCAAAATTTCAAAACTCAAAATGCATGTATGACATGAAATTTTGTGCACAATTTCTTTCTTCATGCATCTTTAAAAAACACTCCATCTAAAAATTGTAAACCAATGCAGACTCAAAATCAAGCTTTAAAAATGAAGGATGGAAAAAGTTGTGAGAAGTGCTCAAAATTGTGAAAATCATTCTCCTCCTACCCTATTTCACTACCCTACCCCCTATCACTTTTGTTTTATACAGTCTTTCAAACATGTCTTGTGTCTATTAATGAAATTTCTGACAAAAATTTGAATTATGAAGGTAATTTTAGGTAAATATTTTTTTTCTGGAACAAATTAATTTTTTTATAATGTAACCTTAAGGGAAATAGGGCTTCAACTTATGACGGCCCCATGTTATGACATCCATCCTGGAACGGATTGATGGCGTAAGATGGGGGCCCACTGTACACGATGTAGGCGACCGACGCCTTGGGTTGCGTCTTTCGGGTTCGCTGCCGAAAATGGGGGGCCCGACTGACTTCTTTTCCAAGTGGCCAGGGCTCAAAAGAACTTTTCGGGTCAAGGTTGCCTGTGGAACCCGTGTGGGATCCCGCCAAGCATCATCGCTCAAGATGCACTTCATAGGCATCGAGTCGAAATTTAAAACAGTGGAGTAAAAGATAATAATTCCATATTAGCGCAAGAAAGACATTTTTTGTCGAACTGAGTATGGTACATACCTAATTTATGCAACATCAAAATTCCTCTTGATGATCAACAATTGAAAGTAAAATTGAAATTAAGTAAAAAAAAAAGTAGTGCTATTTGAAAGAAATCCAGCGAAACAAATTAATTCTTGCAAAAGATGATTTTTACCATTCATTGGAGAATTTCGAAGTCAGTGGAAGATTACATAATTCGAAATTTTAAAAATAGGAGCGAAGCAGTTGAAACTACGCAAAAATTCAAACTTAAAAAAAAAGAAATTTAAAAAATTCACGAATAAAAGAAAAGTTTTTTTTTTAGAAATGAGAACATGCCTGCAGATTTATGCAAAATTAAAATTCATTCTGAATAAGATCAAGAAAGTGGAAGTTAATCACACCTTAGTCCCAAAAACTCCAAAAGTAGGATTTTCCAATGAAACTGTACAAATTTAATCTAGAGAGAAATTATTCCAGAAAGGAAATGTACGTACCCAAGAGTTTGGACAGAGCTTTGGTCCTCTTTTTACAAAAGTTTGGTCCCCCTTTATTGGGGATAGTTTATAGGAAATTTTGTCAGATAGCCCAAGAGAGAATTATGTACACAGTTTCTATGAAAAATAAGTGAGTAGACAAATTGGCAGGTGCGCGACCTGCCGGAATAAGCGCAAAAGTGTTCTCAATTTGCAATAGAAATACGCAAACACTCTTTCAACAAACTTTCACAGTCTCAGCAAAAAGATTTTTACACTCGCAAGTTTTCAGGACTTTTTGGAAAAGATCTCGGAATATCTTGTGCAAAGTGTTGCAGTGACAGCATTGAATCTGTCTGATGATGTGCGTTCCAAATAGTTGGCTATTTATTCGATTTTCCTCTCCTGATTTGGTCCAGGGGTTCTCAGGTCCCAACGTCAAGGACTTCCGCCGGATCCTGGTAAATTTGGCCCAACTGCCAAGTGGGCTAATTTATCAAGACACGGCAATTCAGAGCAGAGGTTTTTATTTCCCCAAAATTTGGATTTTTGGGATGAGCGCAAAAAACCTTGAAAAGACCCGTGAGAAGAGGATATGCCTCTTTTTGGCATAAATTCGACAGGGGTTCTTTGCCTTTTTGTTTTTCCGGGCGCCAACGCTCCAAGCATCAAATTCCCCTCGTATTCTGGGGTAATTCAGTCCTCATAAAACAGAGGAAACCCCGTCGTTTTTTGGGGGGTTATCTCTTTTGGGCAGCTTAATTGCCACCAGATGTCTTTTGCCATTTGTCTTTTGGCACGCTGATTGGCGCGCCTTCTTTCAGAAATATAATCCCCGAAGTTTTGAACTTTGGGGAATGGTCAGCAATTTAGTGCCGAAAACATGACACAAGGGTTGTCTCAACGATAATTCTTCACAGAAACTACTGTAATCAAACAAAGCAAAGTGATTTTTTGGTTTGGTTTCATTTTGCGTAAGGTGAATTCTCACATTTTTAAATATTCAATTTTTCAATATTTTGTCTGGAGAAAAGCAGACGAAATTTATGATACATCGGAAATCGATTTCGATGTACACTTTGGCTTTTCAACAAAACCGTCTCGACAAGAAATCAATGAATCATTCGAAGTGCACCGGACCTTAAAAAAAAAAAAAAAATACCCCGCACACGTCCATTGTTAGAAGTAAATTGATCAAATATAAAAAAACATATTTTCTTGTCCGGAAATGCTATGAACTTATTGTTGAGTGATACAAAGAGTTGCTGCTGGGACATTGGTCTTCTGACCGCTTGAAAGGGAATTCAATCGCATTTCCTTGTTGATGAGACAATCCACTCATTGTTGTTGACAATCAGCCAACTTAATTGTATCAAGTAGCCATTGTTTTAATTGTTTGATATTGCGTGAATTTTTCTCAAGATTTAGTACCGGTATTTTCTTTTTGTTTCGCGCGGAATCGTTGGATCAGGGTTGGCAAGATATGAGTCGATTTTTCTCATATTCGTAGCGTGTCTCGAAGTGCCAAAAATAAAAATTAAATTAATCAAATTAGGAGATAGTCTGGAGATTTTTTGGCGATGGAATAATGACGTATTATTAATTTGAACAATCATTGATTCAGGGTTGGCAAGATATGAATCGTTTTTTCCGGGATTCCTAGTGTGTCTCAAATAACCCGCAAGAATAGAAATTAAATTATTTAAATCAGGAGTTAATTGGAAGATTTTTAGGCGATGGAATTAAAGCGCATTATTATCAATTTATACGACAGACAGAATTTGAGCTTGCAAACTCTGATTTTCTACTTATTGGATATACTCCAAGCAATTTTCAAAATTCAAAAATGCTTTTTAAAGATTCATCTGACGTATTTCTTTTTTAAATGAACGTTAGTCAAACTCAGTTCGGTAATTTTCCTCGAAGGTGTTTTGTTGTTCAATCAGGTTTACATTATTTCGGGTTCAGTTTTACAATACATGCGATTATTCACGTTTTGATCGACTTTGTTGCGACACCGCAGTAATTTTAAATTGAATTGAGAAACTGGTTTTGTTTACGTTTTTACGATCCCGTTATTCATTCAAGAAGCATTGATAAATCCGTTTGCGTCTGATCATATCGATTTTTATCAAGTGATCTTCGGGAAATGGAATAAAAATGTAATAACGAAACACAGGAAGCCGTGACTCGAATTACGAGGGATTTTACAAAAGTCGTGTCAAAACCTTGGTGAAATTAATTTATTTATTCCTGAATTTATTTATGAAAAAAACTAAAAAAAGGTTTGAAGGAAGCGTTTGTTAATTTTCTAGGGATTTTCTTCAATTCCTTCCAGCATTTTGTCAACGTACTGGTTTAGAAATTCACATTTAGGATTGCCTTGGACCACGATTTATTAAAGATGTTTTTTTTTAAATGTAGACAAGAATAAATGAAACCAACCAGGAAATCTTGGGTCAACAGGATACAATTAGTTTCGAAGACATTCGGGCCGAGACAGAAAATAATGAATGTGCTTAGGGATTCTTGAAAAGTTTTATAAAAGCGTTCTTCGGGTTTCTGTAATGTCTGAGGAAAAATTCCGAAAATATCGATAAAAATCATGAAAATTCTTAGTTCAGATCTCTTGTTTCAATAATTAAAATTGTTCGGTTCATTTCGTCCTAATTCGGGTAACTTTAATTTTATATTTATTTCTGCGATTTTAATCTGATACTGTATTAAAATAAAAGGAAATATTATTTAAAACGCACGATATTCTATTATTTATAGAATACTTTATTTATTAAACTCCTGTGTCAGTAATAAAAAAAATTCTGTAATTTGAATAAACGTGTGCATTTTTTATCAGCCGAGTCGAGAAGAAAAAACCGGAAACGATGACGTGATTGATTCGAAATTCCGAGTGATCAACAAATAAATGTTTATCGACCCGGGAATTTTTCGCAGTGAAATGTTGAGGACTTTGAAACACGATGCTGTGTTTTGCTTGAACCAAAATAATTTTTATTCAATCCGATATTTTTCTGCAGAATCAGCTGGACTCGGGTTTGAAATTAAAATTCGTGCCGAAAAACCAAAAGCACTTATGTTCTTGACAGTGAGACGAGTTCGCAACTAAATTGTTCTTTTCGTAAATTTTATGAAAGGATTTTCATCGAAAACTATATTTCACAACTTTTTTCTGCTTCATAACCTGTTAGTTATGGGGAGAACCCTTCATTCCGACTGTTTCGAAAAATGTTTTTAATCCCCGCGTAACGATTGACTCAAGCAAAAAAACAAATAATCCCTGAAAACGAAAATTTTCTATGAGAAAAAATCAGCTCGCATAAATTTTTTTTTCAATATGAAGACAATTTTGCACAAAAATGTATGAATAGCGGCCAATTTCGGGGTTGAATTTCAAGTTTTTCTGCGAAGGAATCAAATAGAAAAAGGAATACGAAGATTTTCCTTTTCTGACCCCAAAAATTTGTGAATTTGAGAAAGTTGAGAAGTTAAAATTTTTAAGGAATAGTGAAACTTTTTTTTACTGAAATGCTGTATTAGGTTTTCAAGTATGATCAAATATTTCTTTTGACTGGAACGGATTAACTGTTATGACATTACAGAAATAATATTTCGCATTACAAAAATTTCACATGAAAAGTACTGTAAAATCCGTGAATCAATAAGCTTCTTATACATAGATCCAGTGTAATAACATGCTGACAATTGGTTTATTGTACGCCTAATGAATTTTAAAAAATTGCATTCAAGAAAGCTTAGGATTTGCCACCCAAAATTTTCAATTTTTTAATTGATGAATTTTTGTAAAATAAACACTGTGTACAGGGTGTCTTAAAAAACAATAATTCACGAACAAATAAAGTGACATATTAGTGGAAGGGTAATCAAAGAAGATTCCTAAATTTTATCGTGATATGTGCGTGAAATAAAAAAATACTTCATTGTACTATAATTCATCATTGGCTGTCTCCCAAGGACAAAAAGAATATCCCGAACTTATGGAAAAGCCCTGTATCTGCTGTGAACTTACACGCGAAGGAAAAGCGTGACATGATGAAAGTCTACCAAAGGGATGAACTTTTTTTTTCTTCTTGGGATTCAATGAAAGCAATTGTAAAGTCTAAGCACGTTTTGTTTGCAATTGTCTTCTTATCATGTGGTTCAACCTCCATTTCCACTAACTGACTTAACTTTCTCTAAGTGCCCCAATTATTGGCAAAGACTTGACCAAAACGCAAAACCATAAGGGCTCTAAGATTCGTAAAAAAAACGCACTTTAAAAGAAGAATGAACGACGTCAATTTTTCGAGATAATAGTAATTCTATTGGCTAATTTTGAAATTGTGTGCAAGATGAAAATTGGATGTCTACGAAGCAGAAATTTGGCATTAGTCATAAAGTAATTATTGGGTGCTAATTATTCAGCATGCCAAGTTCCACAATTTGGCTACGTTTCTGCGTTTGGTAGTAAAGTTTATTTTTGACGTGTTGATTTGTCGAGGGCATTGATGAAACACATGGAACCGGTTTAAATTTACAATACTTCAGTTCAGTTTTCACTTTTAAAATTTAGCTCATGAGCCTGAGTTTCTTGTACAATTTCGCTGTTTAAAATTTGTAAAAGAATTCTCAAGTTCATACGTGTGAGAAATACTCGAAGAATTGATGTGAAAAGGAATTGATATAATATTTCTTAATCTTTTGATAATCGTCTTCGGGTTCTACAGTATTACATTTTAATTTTTACCCAGTATGGAAACAGACTTAAATTTTGACTAGGCTTGAATTTAAAAATGAAAGAGAGAGAGAGAGAGAGAGAGACAGAAATGAAGTTGATATTTCACAATTGCATATTTTGATAATTTTCTCGAATTTCAAGTGTGTCAAAAAGCCGCATTATTGAGAATTTGTTTCTGTCGATGGAAAATATGTTTTACTGTTAAAATTTTTTTGATTATGGAATTTGAAAATCCCCCCAAAATATTAGTCTGCAAGAAGTTGCCAGAGTTCTTCGTTGCAATTTAAGCACAATTCCAATGCATTTACAGAGGTTTCTTTTATGAATTTTTACTGTTTCTACCAAGATTTTGAATATGTTGACTCAAAAATGCAAGTTAAAGTTTGAAACTTCATTTCATTGTTTTCCTGACAAAACTTTTTAATCTGCCCTTGATTCATTCATTCTTCCAGGTCCTGAACAAAGGAAGTTTTCTCATCCTCATGAGCTGGAACTTCCGGGTTTGTTTTATTTGTTTTTCTTTATACCTTTAGAGAATATCGTTTCATTGATTCCGTTTTAATTCCAAAATATTCTATAATTCTGGGGAAGAGAATCTCGACACATGAAATACAGAAACATCTGATCGCAACGAACTCCGACGGATGAAAAATTCGTTTATTGGCAATAGCTAAAATCATGAAAGAAGATTTGATCGAAGTCAATCAAATTGTCGCTCATTTCTGTGTTAGTGAAGCTTCATGTTAATTTTTTTTTTCAAATTTGCTGCGCTAGATTAATTTTGTTCGTTCTGCATTCAAACGAAATTTTCAAGGGAATAAAGTTAGATTTATGCTGGAACTTATTTTGATTTCTACAAAGATTTTCAATATTCGCACTCAAATAATAGAAGAACTTTTGAACCGTCCCTTGGTACATTCATTGTTTCATGTCTCGGCCGGGATGTTTTCACAAGTGATTTTTATCCTGTTTACCTGAGATTTCCTGGTTGGCCTCATTTATTTTGCTCAGTTTAAAAAAAATATAAATATACTTTATCTAAATAAATGTAGCTTTAAAAATGCTTGACTCGATCCAGTGAAGAATGATCTTATTTGAAAAAAAAAAGAAAACATGTAATGTGCCGTACTCGTATTTTATGCTAAGACGATGAAGACCCGAACAAGTACTTCCGGAAAATAATACAAAAGGCTTAACTCTTGTAAATTCAAGAATTGATGCATTTGGTTGCGATATTGAATGTACTTCCGGAAAAATAATAAAAAAGCCTCAACTCTCGTACATTCAAGGATTGATGCATTTGGTTGCGATACTGAATTTGAAGGTTTCCCCAGGTGTCGTTTTTTTTATAAATTGAGAAATTATTCAAGCCAATGCCGTAATTTAAGACAATATTCATTTGAAAAAAAAAACGGATAGTTTCACGAGGAATTTTCATTGATTCCCCCAAGATTTTGCGTGTTTATGACTCAATCTCCGAATAGAATGCCGACGAAACTTTCGGAAGAGCCCTTTTGGTGTATTCATTCATTCATTCGTTCTTGCCTTGGCTTGAGAATTTTCTCGCGAGTAATTTTATCCTATTCACCTGAGATTTCCTGGTTGGTCTCACTTTTTCTTCTTTTAAATGTATATTTAAAAAAAAGATTATTAATACGTATAGCTTTGATAATTCGTGGCTCAAGTCCATAATGTTCAATCCGATGATCCGAGGAAGAAGAAGAATCTCGTGACCTGTGAGGGTTTTCTTTTTGCTTTTTTGGGTGTGTGTGTCCCGGAATTCTTTTTCTTTTTTTTTTTCTTTGGGTCTAGGGGCTACGCCCGAGTGACCTTAGTTTCTCGCTTAGAACGGGGCGACCTCAGAACCTGGGTTTTTCCCTTCCTGGTGCATGGAGAGCATCACGTAGACCTGCACTGCACTGACACAGGAAGTCTTTTTTTGGGGGGGGGGGGGGGATGAAGGAATCAAATCAATGGAATCAGGATGTGTCCTCGAGTAGGAAGTAATTCGATACATGCGATTCCTCCCTTACAACATCTTCGCGGGAGAACTTCCTCTCATCCACACACGCAGCCGGGACGTGTGAGAAAGGTGGAGGATCACGCAGGAATGCGTGCTATCTGAAGTTGCTATTTAAAAAAAAAAATAAAGCGGAATATTTAAAGCAGCTTTTAAGAAAGGCAAGGTATTCACGTACGTCTTCATTTTTTTTTTGTGGAAGATTGCGATGAAAAACTGCAATAAGTTCTGCTTTGATTTTCCTGTGTTCGCTTACAGTACAGTACTTGAAAATAAGTCGTTTTGTATTTTCGTCTTGAATTTTGTGAAAATAATTATCTGTTTCGAATGATTAATAATTCATCATATACTGTATATTCGCACAGTATTTCAGTAATTATTTGAAAGGTGGAGGATCACGTATGAATGCGTGCTATCTGAAGTTGCTATTTAAAAATAATAATGCAGAATATTTAAAGCAGTTTTTAAGAAAGGTACGGTATTCACGTACTTATCCATTTTTGTTTGGAAAATTGCAATGAAAAACTGCAAAAAGTTCTGTTTTGTTTTTCCGGTGTTCGGTTACAGTACTTAAAAAGAAGTCGTTTTATATGTAAGTCTTAAATTTTTTGGAAAGAATGACCTGTTTCGAATGATTATTAATCCATCATATAAATTCCACTAATTGTTTGAAAGTTGGATGATCACGTCTGACTGCGTGATCTGAAGTTGCTATTAAAAAAAAAGGCAGTATATGCAAATAAGTTTTTAAAAAAGGTACTGTATTCACGTACGTCTTCTTTTTCGTTTAGATTCTTTAGAACATTGCGATGAGAAACTGCAATGAGTTTTGGACTGATTTTCCGGTGATGGGTTGCTATACGGTACAGTACTTGAAAAGACGTCGTTTTTTTTTAATTTTCGTCTTGAATTTTGTGAAAAGATCGATCTGTTCCGAAAAAAAATATTTATTCATCATATTTATTTCAGTAAATTGTTGTAAGTTGGATGATCACGTCTGAATGAGTCCTATGAAGCTTATGTTTAAAAAATAACGTGTGTATTTAATCAGTAAAAAAGTTCTGTAATTACGTACTTCTTAATTTTCATGCATAAAATTGCGCTGAAAAGCTAGAGTTTGAAATAATAGTGGTGGTACTTATGAGCATTTTTCCGGTGTTACGGGCTACTACAGCATGATCTTGGATTGAAAGTCTTTCTGTATTTTCGCCTTCAATTTTGCAAAAGAATAGTATTTTTACGTAAAAGAAGGTTAATTTATCACCTGGAATTCTAGTTTTTAGTCAGTGCCTGAGCGAAATATGCCTCATCACGTGTATGAATGCGTGCCCTGAAGTTTCTGTTGAGGAAAAAATACATAGAATAATCAGGAAAAAAGTACTGCACTGTACTATATTCACGTGCTTCTTCATTTTCAAATAGAAAATTGCTCTGAAAAACTAGCGTGCGGAATAAGAGTGGTGGTACTTATAAGGAATTTTACGTTGTTGGGCTACCACAGTTTATTCTTAGTTTGAAACTCGTTTTTTCTTTTCCCAAAATTTAAGGGAAAAAAAGTTTCTTTTATTCTCTATATTTCAGTCAGGACGTGTGCGAAAGATGGATAATCCGTAGGAATGCGGGCTCTGAAGCTTATCTTTCATATTTTTGGGTTAAAAAAAATAAATACTGTACCGTATTTGCGGTACCGTTCTCGTTTTAAAGTACAGGACGGAGTGAGAGGGGTAGTACCAAAGTTTCCGCTGTTGAACTGCCATTCTTGGACGGATCATGAACTGAAAAAAAAAAAAATTTTTACGAGCAACAGATGGCTTTATGAACACTACATTGTAATTTTGAGTCAATTAATTGAATACAGTGAGACCCCGAGATGCGGACTTAATTGGTGCATCAAGAGTGTCCCCAAGTCAAAATGTCCCTAAGTCGAGTCTTGTTGTCCCATAGACTTACATTGTATAATTTTTAATTGGTGTTTTGTGGAAGAAATATTCTTCAGAATTCCCTGAAAAAAATTGTTCGCCACTTGAATTTGAATTAGTGAATACATTTTAAACTCAATGAAAACATTTGGAGCATTGAATAGTGTGTCTCTGTACTGTACACTGAAATTTTAGCATCTACAAAAATAACATCCAAGTGAAAAAAAAGTAGAAGTCCCTCTATGATGGAGGTAATTTTTTTAATTAGCTAAATGGATGGTACTGTAATTTGGTGAGAGAAATGCCCAAGAACTTTTCTTAGATCAATTTCATGGTTGGAAATATCTGTTTCTTGTAATTTGGCCTGAAATGTATTTGCAATTCCATCACAAATTGTCCCTATGTTGAGTCATTGTCCTCATGTCGGGCCATTTTTATTTATTTTTTCTTGGAAAGTAAGTGTCCCTATGTCGAATTGTCCGCAGGTCAAGGCGTCCGCATGTGAGGGTCTCACTTTATTAAAGAAGTGAACCACCTTGAATTTTTTTGAAACTTAATTTATATAGTCCCAGAGTTATTCTGTTTTTGTCTGACATATTAGCAAGAAGTACTGTATGACTTTATTCTCAATAATTCAGTCCAACTATAAACTTGAAAATGAGGAACCTGTGTTGGAAAAAACATTTTAAAATCCTCGCTCCCACACTTAGTTTAAATAAAGGACAAAATTGAAGCGCAGGAACTTGAGAGAATTCCCAAAATTGTTGAAATCACTTTTTTTTTCTTTCCAAAAACTCACGTTCACATGTTTAGAAGAAGGTCATCTCTCAGGGATTCGACGAAAGGTGGTTTGTACGTTTCGGAATTCCCAAAAGCAAAAGAAAAAACTAATTATATTAACTCCTGAAGGTGGTGGATCTTCTTAATATATTTCCAGGAAATTTCCTGGTTTCGTTCGTATGAAATCCATCAGATTGGGTGTCCTTAGTCTAGTGAAAATTCACTGGAATAACCTCGACGCCATTAGGGTCAGCATCCCTGGGTTCAAGTCCAAGGACACTCAGTCGGGGTTCAAGAAGAAAAAAAATGCATAAATGAAGAATTACAATCATCCAACATCACGGGTCTTCAGATTTCTCATTCAAGGTTTAAAATGTTCACCATATGATTTATTTGAAAAAAAATTCGGACACTTTATTTCAATGTCCAGTGATTTTTGTCGTTTGGTTTTTCTCGACCCTAATCCACTTGAAATTTTATAAATGACCTTCACCTTCTTTCCCTGCTGATTTATAAATTTACAATTGTATTTTAGTAGGTATTGATGCGTATGTTTTTGGGTTGAGGAGAAAATGCCGGGATAGAAAAATTACGCAGTCACATTTGATTTTTTTTTAACTTAATCCCCTGCAAAAATGTTGACACAAGGAACAAAGCCTCAGAGACAGTATTAAAACCATGCGATTGAAAAGAATAAGGGAAAATGCAGAGGTTATTTTATTTTTCCAATGGTAATGTGACACTTCAGATAAGCGTATTGAAATTTGCAAATTATAGAAAAAATGAAAATAATTGAAGCCTGCATCGCAGAAGACGTTGATTGATTATTGCAGTCAATGAATGTCGTATTTACTTGATGCTTGAAAGCACCTTTCGTGATTGAATTTAAAATACTTTTTCTCGATATTATGGCGTGTTTTTGAAATTTATGACTTCCGAGATACACAGGCACGGTGCTTTTCATGGGAGTGTCGAGAGTATCTGTATTCAGATGAATTTGCAACTGACTCGGAATAATCCAGGTTCAAGGAAGCACCTGGATAAAAATTGCAAATCTGCAATTGATTTAGATTCAAGGGTGTACGAATGATTGTTTTACTGGTAGACTTTGTCCTTGATAATATTCAGCAGAATGGCTTTTAAGAAAATGGAACATAAAGGTTTACTTCAGAATCGCAATAATCAAGTATATATTTGTACATTATTTTGAAAAAAAAAATGCAGCATGTTGCAGCTCGCAAGCATCAATTCTTGACAAAAAATGTTCCGCTAGTCTATTTTAATCAATTTTTTCCATTGGCTTATCTGTTATGGGCTTTATATTTTTGTAATCGGTTTCAATAACCTGACTTGATCATTACTTGAAGAAGTTATTTGTCTAATTATATCCTGTGTGTGGGTATACGGTTTTTAGATTTGACCAAGATAATTTAAAGATAATTTGATAGCGGCAGAATAAGAGAAAAATTAAAACCTGGGGTTAACTTGTTTTGAGTCAAATGTTAACCAAAGTGTCATCACATATATGATATATAGCACAGTAAACCCTGGGTTTAAAAACTTGATACGCTTCAAAAAAACATTTTCTACTAAAAATATTTTCAACCAAATTTTAGTTTTCCCATATATTTCAATTTGGAGGACTAGAATAATTGGTTCGTTGCACCGAAAGAGAATTGAAATTTTCAAGTACAATAATGGATGATTGAGCTGAAGAGCTGACTTCATTTCTACATCATAATTTTTGCTCAGAAGCTATTTATTTTCATTCAAGATGTAGGGAACAATTGGAATAATCAGAGATGCATTGAAAAAAATGCGTTTCTGAGTGACTCAGCAGAACATTTTCGGAGGACATGGTCACAGTACACAAGATAAATCACATAATAAAACGAAATGCCCAACATAGGAATCCAATTTGATCAGGGTACTTTTTAACAACATTCCATGCATAGGAAAATCAAGTGTCATCTGTCTCGCAAAATATTTTCGTCGCGTCGCGTCGCGTCGCATGAGTCGCTTGAAGAGATCAGCTGTGGCTTACTGTTAAATTTTTTTTTCCTTTTTTGCTTCTTCGCCTCGTTTTTCCCACGTGTTCGTGGCATGAGAGGCACACGGCCGGGTGAGCACCACGCGCGTGGTGCTTGGTTATTATTGCGGTGCTGGGTGCTGATGGTGTTGGTGCTTGACGCTTGACGACCACACGTCATGGCGCGCGGACCAACGAACCAGCCGACCAACCACGTGGCGACGCCGGAGTGTGGCGCGTTTTCCTCCGGGTTATTGTGTGTGGTTGTGGCGCGATATTATTTGAGCGGCCTGTGAATCACGCCATGACGGAGAGGGCCCCGGGTTTTGTGGGAATCGGTCTGGAATGAATGAATGGGGTGAAAGCGATTTTTTGCGATGAAATCCACCAGAGAAAGGACGGCAGATGCGACACAGCGTTGAGAAATTTCGAGGAAAAAAAAAACGAGCAAATTGTGTGTTGAAAAAAAGGAAAAAAGTATTAACCTTGCATGCGATTTCAATATTCCAATGATTTCTTTGTGGAATAATCCCAAGTTTTTGCACTGTTTCCATCAATTTAAGACAGCATCATTTCGATTTTAGAAGACATCAGTCTGGAATTAATGGTGTGAAAGCGATTTCTGCGATGAAATCCACCAGAGAAAGGATGGCAAATGCAAAACAGCGTTGAGAAATTTCGAAAAAGAAAAAAAAAGATCCACGAGCAAATTGTGTGTTGAAAGAAAGGAAAAAAGTATCAACCTTGTAGACGATTACAATATTCCAATGATTTCTTTGTGGAATAATCCCAAGTTTTTGCACTGTCTCCATCAATGTAAGACATCATTTCGATGTTAGAAGACATCAGTCTGGAATGAATGAATGGGGTGAAAGCGATTTCCGCGATCAAATCCACGAGAGGAAGGACGGTAAATGCAACAGCATGGAGAAATTTCGAGAGAAAAAAAAAGAAAAATCCACCAGCAACTTGTATGCTGAGAGAAAAAAAAAGGAATCAACCCTGGATACAATTACAATATTCCAATAACTTCTTTGAGGAATAATCCCAAATTTTTACACTGACTCCATCAATCTTAGGCATCATTTCGATTTTAGAAGACATCAGTCTGGAATGAATGGGGTGAAAAGCGATTTCTACGATGAAATCCGCCAGAGAAAGGACGGTAATAAATGCAACACAGCAAAGAAAAATTTCGAAAAATATGAAGATCCACGAGCAAATCGTGTGTTGAAAAAAGGATTAACTTTGCACCCAATTACAATATTCCAATGATTTATTTGAAGAATAATCCCAAGTTTTTACACTGTCTCCATCAATGTTAGGCATCATTTCGATTTTAGAAGACACCAGTCTGGGATGAATCGGTGAAAGCGATTGCTGCGATGAAATTCAGGAGAGAAAGGCTGGGAAATTGAGCAAAAGAGGTAAATCTCGAAGAAAAGAAAAATCAATCAAACATACAATTACAGTATTCCAATGGTTTCTTTGAGGACTGCTAAAGAGTTTTAACACTTTTTTTCAATTAATTTCAGACATCATTTAGATTTTAGCAGACAACTTGGAAGTTTATTGTACTTTGCATGATTCAAGAATGTGTTATAATGGCTATCTATGCAATTTATTTAAACCCCTGTTCTGGGAATGAAAATTAAACAGCAAAATCATGAGTATTTTCAATGTTCACCTATTTTGAGAGCTTTCCCACAAGTCTGGAATAACTTCATCAAATTTTCTAAAAGGAGAGTTTAGGAGGTTATTCACTGAATTCACAAGGGTTTCACTGAAAGTTTTACTCAATCAGTTGATGTGGTTGATGTGTGCAATTGTATGCCATTTTATTCTTGAGTTTCACTTGAGTTAACCTGGGACTTGTTACTTGAGAAAAGTGAATGTTTAAAAAACTTAATTCTCAAAGACTCTCCTCCATGTTTGATTAATCTCATCAATACACCAGCTTTTGTCAAATTATGAACATAATTTAACACAAACTTCTTTATTGTGCAGGGACAATGAAGTAAGAGAGCAACATCATGGACATGATTGTAAATGCCTTCTGTAGTAACCTGGAGTTTTAGAATCAACTGAAAAAAAAAATGTCTTGAAAATGTTGNAAAAATAAAATTCACAGTTTCTGGTAGGTTGTTGTGATTAGGAAGTCGTCCTAAAGATTTGTCTGGATGGTAGTGCGGTCTAGGAATGAGGTACTGAGATAACAGGAAAGTACCAAAATTTCTTGATGCAAAAACTTCTTGTTTTAGTGTCAGTTGTATTTTGGCAGTCTCACACAAAATACATCAAACTCTCATCTACATTCAATTGCGTTGCAAAAATCTTGTCTTTTTCAAATACAGTATATCAACCTTGAACAAACGAGGGTGTAAAGCACCTGGATTGCAGTCTTCTTTATTTTCTAAAAAAAAATAAAGGTGATCCAAAATCTTTCTTTTTCAACACCCTCCACGCTCAAAAATTTGTTCCGTTATGAAGAACTCCTTTCAACATGGCAAGAGAATCCTGATATGGGACCAACAACTAAAAAATGAATAAATCGTTTCACAGAGAAAATGGGCAGAAAAAAAAGAGTCGCGCCACTTTTAACATAACACATTCCATGCATAGAAAACTCAAGTGTCATCTGTCTCGCAAAATATTTTCGTCGCGTCGCATGAGTCGCTTGAAGAGATCAGCTGTTGCTTATTTTTGAATTTTTCTTCTTCCTTTTTTTGCTTCTTCTTCGCCTCGTTTTTCCCACGTGTTCGTGGCATGAGAGGCACACGGCCGGGTGAGCACCACGCGCGTGGTGCTTGGTTATTATTGCGGTGCTGGGTGCTGATGGTGTTGGTGCTTGACGCTTGACGACCACACGTCATGGCGCGCGGACCAACGAACCAGCCGACCAACCACGTGGCGACGCCGGAGTGTGGCGCGTTTTCCTCCGGGTTATTGTGTGTGGTTGTGGCGCGATATTATTTCAGCGGCCTGGGAATCACGCCATGACGGAGAGGGCCCCGGGTTTTGTGGGAATCGGTCTGGAATGAATGAATGAACGAATGGGGTGAAAGCGATTTCTGCGATGAAATCCACGAGAGAAAGGACGGCAGATGCAACACAGCGTTGAGAAATTTCGAGAAGAAAAAAAACGAGCAAATTGTGTGTTGAAAAAAAGGAAAAAAGTATTGACCTTGCATGCGATTACAATATTCCAATGACTTCTTTGAAGAATAATCCCAAGTTTTTGCACTGTTTCCATCAATGTAATACAGCATCATTTCGATTTTAGAAGACATCAGTCTGGAAGTAATGGTGTGAAAGCGATTTCTGCGATGAAATCCACCAGAGAAAGGATGGCAAATGCAAAACAGCGTTGAGAAATTTCGAAAAAGAAAAAAAAAAAGATCCACGAGCAAATTGTGTGTTAAAAAAAAAGGAATAAAAAGTATTAACCTTGCATGCGATTACAATATTCCAATGATTTCTTTGAGAAATAATCCCAAGTTTTTGCACTGTTTCCATCAATTTAAGACAGCATCATTTCGATTTTAGAAGACATCAGTATTGAATGAATGTGTGAAAGCGATTTCCGCGATCAAATCCACGAGAGGAAGGACGGTAAATGCAACGGCATGGAGAAATTTCGAGAGAAAAAAAAAAAAAAAATCCACCAGCAACTTGTATGCTGAGAGAAAAAAAAAGGAATCAACCCTGCATACAATTAAAATATTCCAATAACTTCTTTGAGGAATAATCCCAAGTTTTTGCACTGCTTCCATCAAGGTAAGACATCATTTTGATTTTAGAAGACATCAGTCTGGAATGAATGGGATGAAAAGCGATTTCTGCGATGAAATCCGCCAGAGAAAGGACGGTAATAAATGCAACACAGCAAAGGGAAATTTCGAAAAATATGAAGATCCACGAGCAAATCGTGTGTTGAAAAAAGGATTAACTTTGCACCCAATTACAATATTCCAATGATTTATTTGGGGAATAATCCCAAGTTTTTACACTGACTCCATCAATGTAAGACATCATTTCGATTTTAGAAGACACCAGTCTGGGATGAATCGGTGAAAGCGATTGCTGCGATGAAATTCAGGAGAGAAAGGCTGGAAAATTGAACAAAAGAGGTAAATCTCGAAGAAAAGAAAAATCAATCAAACATACAATAACAGTATTCCAATGGTTTCTTTGAAGACTGCTAAAAAGTTTTCACACTTTTTTCAATTAATTTCAGACATCATTTAGATTTTAGCAGACAACTTGGAAGTTTATTGTACTTCGCATGATTCAAGAATGTGTTATAATGGCTATCTATACAATTTATTTAAACCCCTGTTCTGGGAATGAAAATTAAACAGCAAAATCATGAGTGTTTTCAATGTTCACCTATTTTGAGAGCTTTCCCACAAGCCTGGAATGACTTCATCACATTTTTTAAAAGAAAAGTTTAGGAGGTTATTCTCTGAATTCACAAGGGTTTCACTGAAAGTTTTACTCAATCAGTTGATGTGGCTGAAGTGTGCAATTGTATGCCATTTTATTCTTGAGTTTCACTTGAGTTAACCTGGGACTTGTTACTTGAGAAAAGTGAATGTTTAAAAAACTTAATTCTCAAAGACTCTCCTCCATGTTTGATTAATCTCATCAATACACCAGCTTTTGTCAAATTATGAACATAATTTAACACAAACTTCTTTATTGTGCAGGGACAATGAAGTAAGAGAGCAACATCATGGACATGATTGTAAATGCCTTCTGTAGTAACCTGGAGTTTTAGAATCAACTGAAAAAAAAA
>CAJPEX010004024.1:0-24588 GCA_905338405.1 Notodromas monacha
ATAACCAAGTACAGTTTTAAAAGTTCACAAGGAGACATAACAACACCTCTCCAAAGTGGTAAGGGGGCAAGTTTTGAAGCAGGATATGCTATTCCTTTAAAATATAAAGATATATTTTATGATGTAAGTATTACATTGAATGATTATAACACTATTGCTGGTTCTTTTGCCAATAGTTATAAATGGGAAACCAAATACATTGGAGTTCAAAATGCAATGCGTATTAATTTTCCTATTTCCTCTAATTTTCAATTAGGCTTAAATGGAGGTTTAAATATATCAAAAATTTATCCCGTTGAAAATATCACAAATGACGATGGAAGTGTAACGCATTATTTTGTTGCAAATGTAAATGGTGAAGTTCAACTATCAAATGAACATAAATCATATTCTTTCATGTCGTGTGATGAAATACAAAATGCTGATGTTATTATGAATCAAAATCAAAGATTCGTTGATATTATCAATAAGTCAAAGGAAATTATTAAACCAATAAATATGAGCAAAAAGAGAAAGTTTGTCGCTCAATTCACGGAAGCAGTCGGAACGGATAGTGGTGAAGTAATCGTAACAGCAGACGTACTGGAAGTAGGTGCAGACGTTGCTGTATTAGATACTGAATTCACACCAATCGAAAACTTTACCGGAGAAATTACCATTGAAGATACACCCGTAGTAATTACAGATAACGTAATCACTTCAATGGGTGCTGAAGAAATGGCAATGGCATCTGAAGAAGTTGTTGTTGAAGAAGTTGAAATGGCAAAAGAAGAAGAAATTGTAATTGAAGAAACTGAAATGGCAGTTGAAGAGGTTGCAGTTGAAACGTACACTAAGGCAGAAGTTGACGCAAAATTAGATGAGATTTACTCAATGATTGCAGAAATGAAAACTGAAGAGGTAGCAGTTGAAGAAGTAGAAATGGCAGAAACGCCAAAGTCAGGCATTGAGTTGAAAATGTCTAAAGTAGAAAAATTAACAAACTTTTTAAATAAGAAATAAGATGAGCAGAAAAGTACAATTTTCAATGGAGGTTACAAATAACGCTCTATTGCAAGTAAATCCAAAAGAGTTTTACACAAAAGCATTGCTTGAGAATCGTTCAAGCGCAGAATTCCGTCAATTGTTGGGAATTAAAGAATCAACAAAAATCGCAGCGTTAGACTTCGGTACATTATTGACTGAGGCTGATTGTGATTTCGTAGTTAACAACTCTACATTGTCAGCAAAAACAATGGATGTTTGCAAAATCGCTTTGAATACTGAGGTATGTCAATTCGAGGTTGAGCAGTCTTTCTTAGCTGATTGGATGCGTCAAGGTTCTAACGGTGATTTTATGCCAGCTGAATTCGCTACGCATTTTTATGCTGAGTTAGGTCGTTCAGTTTCTAACCAATTGGAGTACCTTACATGGCAAGGTGATGTTGCTGGAGAAACAGGAACTTACTTAGACCTTTGCGACGGTTTAGAAAAACAATTAGGAGGTGCAACTATTCCAACAGCTCAAAGAATCGCGGGAACAGCTATTACAGCTTCTAACGTAATTGCTCAAATGACTTTGGTATACAACCAAATTCCAAGAGCTTTGAGAAACCGTAAAGCAGACGTTAAATGGTTTGTCGCTTCTAACGTTGCTGATGCTTACAGATTGGCAGTTGCTGTTCAATCAGCTGAAGCATACACTACAAAAGATGCACCTTTGAATTTCTTAGGTTACACTTTGTCTATTGGTGAGGGTATGTCTGACAACGCTATGACTTTGTCTTTGCAGTCTAACTACATTTTCCTTGCGGATTTGATTAGTGATCCAACTGATATTACAACTATCAACATGAAAGAAACAACTGGAGATCGTAAGATTCGTGTTATTTCTGACTTCAAAGTTGGTTTCAACTATTTGAACGATGCAGAATGGGTTACTTACAGTATTCCTGCAAACGCATAACATTAACGAGGGGTGTTAATTCACCCCTTTTTATTCACTTTTAAAAATATAAATTATGGCATGTGAAACACTAGAAGCAATCGAGTTAGGTTGCGAAAGAAACAGCGGAGGGATTCATCAAATTTTAGTTGGTGATATGTCTGATATTGTTTCGCAAGTGGTAAATAATCCATTGTGGGCGATTGGAGACATGACTGTTTCTAATCCTCCGATTGAGATTCAAGTTAAAAGAAAGACGTCTAACTATGTAGAGGATGAGCAAAACGATTTCGTTAACGGTTCAGTAGTAGTTACAACTACAATTACAGCGATGTTGCATAGACGTGATGCTGACAAGTCAAGAAAATTAAATTTGTTGGGTGCTGGTCAAAGATACCTTTACGTTGTTGTTTTAGATGCTAATGGAAGATATTGGTATTTCTCAAATGTACAACTTCAATCAGTTGGTGAGGGTTCTGGACAAGAGCGTGCAGACGGTTCTAAATACTCGGTTGTCTTTGTTGGAGAGGATGACCATTTAGCATACGAAATAGAAAGCGCAGTTGTTGCTGATATTTTAGCTGACTAAAAAATATAACTTTCGAGGGATTAAGGTTGTTCAATTTGGACAGCCTTTTTTTATGTCCTATTAATTGCATGATTTACATTGAGAAAAATATTGAAACAAACATAGCGTTTACACTTACTGAAAGTTCACGTTTGTCATTTCCTTTTTATCTATTTCATTTTGTAAACGAGATTAACAATAGTGAAACGTTTGCAACCTTTGAAGATATTAGCGGTTACCCTGAGCGTTACAATTTGTTTACAATGCAATTAGATTACGTTAAAGGACAATATACATACACCGTTTACGAAAGTGAAAACCCAAACCCCGAAACGATAGCAGACACAACGGGATATATTGTTGAAACGGGAATTATGATAGTTCACTCAGACGAAGACGTAAACACAAATATTTATTTATGAAAATATTAGGAATTAATTTTAGTAGGGGCGCGGTTGTAAGAACTGAGCAACAAGCATACTCAACACCTTTCGGAACGATTGGAGAGGGCAATTTATCTTTGCCGTTTATACAGTCCCAAGTACACAAAGCGGGTGTTATCTATTTCGGTTCGGATAACTTATTCCCAAGCGTATTAAATCAAATGTATTATACTAGTCCTATTCACGGGGCTGTTGTTGACTTTACAGTAATGGCTGTTATCGGTGGCGGATTTACAGTTGACGGATTAACTACGGGAAAAGACAAAGTAGATTTCGACGTTTGGTCGCGTTTAAATAAAGTTGAACGTAATTTAGAAACAATAACTAGAGATTATAAGTTACACGGGCGCGTTCACTATCTATTACATTATTCAGATAGTGGGAAATTCCTGAGAATGGAACGAGTAGAACCCGCTAGTATTCGTTATCGCTTTGACGGTAACTACGAATTTTCTAGCGATTGGTCAACGGGAAAAGAAAGACGTTTTATTGAGTCTTTTCACCACGGTAAAATCGGAAAGTTCAACGAGATGCTTTACACATTTGGCGAAGTTGGAGCGGGTCAAGACGTTTATCCTATACCTACTTATTCAAGTGCTTTAAATTGGTGTTATTTGGATGGCGAACAAAGTTACTTCCATAAATCTAACTTACAAAACTCTATTTTCCCAAGTCTTATTATTAGACGCCCTAAACGATTCGGAAGTAAAAAAGAACAAGAAGACTTTAAAGACGGTTTGACGCAAAATAAAGGCGCAAAAAGTGCGGGTAAAGTATTTGTATTGACGGGTGACGGTATAGAAAACACGCCCGAAGTTGTTGTACCTAGCGCGCAATCAAACGATAAACTTTTTGAGGGTACAAGCAAAGAGTTAAAAGATAATATTTGCTTTGCACATAAAATTAACCCCGCGATAATGGGTGTTAAAGTTGCGGGTTCTTTGGGTAACGCTCAGGAACTTGAAATGAGTTACGCTATTTTCGAGAAAAACGTTGTATTTCCTATGCGTAAACAGTTGGAAAATATGTTTAACGAGTTGTTGCAGATAGCTGGCGTTAATGGAATATTCAATATTACTGGTTTCAAAATTATTGGTGAAGAAATCGTTGGGGGTGAAGAAAGTAAAATTAACAAGACGGGTGAATTACTTAATGCGATGTCGCCATTACTTGCGAATAAAGTACTTGACAACCTTACAATAAACGAAATTAGACGAATTGCTGGACTTGCTGACGTTCCTGACGGTGACCAATTAGCAAACCCAAGCGCACCCGTAAATAATAATACAGAAACTATTGCACCATGATATACTTTGTTACAGAAAATTACTTAAAACAAAAGACACCGATAACTCAAAACGTTAGTGCAACCGATGTGATGCCGTTTATAGAGCCTAGCGCAAGTTCATGGATGCAGTCGATTCTAGGTACTTACTTTTTTAATCACTTATTAACGGCTTACAACGCTCAAACATTAACAAGTGATGAGCAGTTGCTAGTTGGTAAAATACAGCCTGCGGTGGCGTGGCGTGCGACAGTTGATTGTGTATTAGGTTTGACGTATCAGCTAAAAAATAAGGGACTTCAAAAGCAAAATGGTGATAACTCCGAAAGTGTAGACCAAACAGAAACTACTTTTGTGATGCGTCACTACGAGCAGAAAGCTGAATTCTTTGAAATGATGACACGGAAATATTTGAAGCAAAATAAAGACTTGTTTCCACAGTTTACAAGTAATTTAAACCGTGATTCAGAATTAGCCCCACAGCACGATGATAATTTTAACTCTGATACAATGTTTATATGATTAGTTATTTACAAGCAATCGACGTTATTCGCACATTTGCGCTCAATCATTATTTCATTAACAAGTTTGATTTTGAGTTTAGGGAACAGATGCCAAATTTGGCTACATTAGACGAGGCTTATCCTTTGCTATTTGTTGTACCTGTTGCAAGCGATACAATCCAAAACGTTAACGAGTTTGATATTGATGTTTATTGCGTTGACAGATACCAAAAAGACCGTACAAATGTAAACTTTGTTATTAGTGACTGTAACCAAACGTTAAATGATTTGGTGTTATGGTTAGAAGAGGGACAAGATATATAAATAATGACCTTTTAGATTATGTCGGAGGTTGGGTTTTAAGATTACGTTTGCAAGTTGAAAAGATTGGACTTTGTGAGATACCGTTTAAAGGTGAGCAACCGCCAACACCGCCAAGTTGCCCAAGTGGATTTATTAGAAATTCAGACGGTAGCTTTACAGCAATAGTACCAAGTGGCGGTGAATTGATTTTAGATGATATTACTTTATTAACTTATAACACAAAAGAAGTTTTAATAGATGAAATAAGAAATCCTAGTAATGTAAATTTTGAATATAGAATTCCTGACACAATTATTGTAAATTCAAACAATACTTTCCAATTAGACGTTCCAAGTTGTGACACTTCAGTCTTACCTGATACAACCTACAATTTTATAGTAAACGGAGTAACAACAAGTGTAACCGTTCCAAGTTTAACAGATGAAACATTTAATATAGTATGGCAATAACTGTAAATATACCAAGCGAAGTAACTCAAACAATCACAGATGGGGTTACTATTACTGCACCTAGCGAAAATGCAGTCTTTGACGCTCTAGCAACCAAAGCAGATACTTCTGAAATAACTGGGCTTGTTCCTTACACGGGTGCAACTGCAGATGTAAACTTAGGAAACCAAGATTTATATGCTAATAAAGTATGGCTATACGATGCGCCAAACGATGGGTATGGTAGTATTCATTTAACTGATAATGATTTTCATATTGAAGATTCTGAGGGGCATAAAATGTTAGTTATTGAAGATGGTTTTATGCAAATTCATTTGACGGATGCGATTCAATCTAATCTTTATACAACTTTATTAACTCAAACTAGAGATCATTATTTACCAAATGCGAGCGGAACTATTGCTTTAACGAGTGATATTCCTACATTTACAACAATGCCTTTTAAGCAAAATGTTAATGTTACACATACAGGAACAACGGCAAACACAATTATCTCTAGTTATTTAATTCCCACAGGTACTTTTCAGGCAAATGATTTCTTTAGATTTGTTATTCAGTCTTCGCAAACTGTAAACACAAATGTTAAAACAATGCGTGTTTATACAAATACAAGTATTTCTTTGACTGGTGCAACTTTATTAGCAACTAGGTTATTGACTTCAGCAAGTGGTACGGCAATGGCGAGGGATTTAGTTTTTAAAAATAGTTTATCCGCTCAGGAAATTAGCAGTACAACAAATTCACACGGGGACAATGAAAATAATACAAACGTATTTGTTTCTCAATTAGCGATAAATTTTACCGTTAATCAATATTTAATCATTGCAGTTGAATTAGCCAACTCTACTGATAGTGTTACTTTAAATAGTTTACGAACAAATATTTTAAGATAATGATAATAGTTAAAGCGATACTAGAGAATGACTTTGTAAGACCTGAAACAAGTTTAACGGTTGAACAAATGCAAACGGTTACAAGCGTATTAAGCAACGGTAACGAATACATTTATTATCAAGGCGATGAACCCACAAACAATTAAAAAATGACTGAGGCGGTTAAAATATTTAAGACATACGGAGGTCTAGGAGTAATTTCCGTTTGGTTATTCATGACTAATAGTAGAGTCGATAAATTAGAATTACAATTGCAAGCGTGTAACGAATCAAAAATAGAAATCTACCGAGAACTAACGAAACCAATTACAAGCCGTAAGAACGAAGATAAACCGCCTTTAATCGCAATTTTATCACAAGCAGTAAATTTTAAAAATAGTGAAGATGAAGAATGTTGAAAAAATGGATTTATTGGAACGCTTAGAAGCTCCAACGCCAAAAAAGAACAAGCGAATAGGGCGTATTTTTACCGCTATTGGAGTGGTTGCAGGAACTATTTTAAGTGCTGGAGTTGTTACCGCACCTTTGGGAGTTACAATTTTAACAGTCGTTACAGCCGTGAGTGGTGGTATTGCAGTATTCAACGGTCAGAAAGTCGCTGAATAATGGTAGAAAAAATTAGTAAGAACGTTCACAAAATTAGTTTGTCGGGCGAATACAACGAGGTTGCTTTGTTGTCGGATTTACATTGGGACAATCCAAAATGCGATAGAGTGCTACTTAAAAAGCATTTAGATTACTGTTTGAAAAATAGTATTCCTGTTGTTATTACGGGCGACTTGTTTTGTTTAATGCAAGGGCGTGGAGATAAACGTTCTAATAAATCGGACATCTTACCTGAACACAATAATTTTAAATATTTAGATTCAATCATTGAAACGGCTGTTGAGTGGTTTACACCGTATGTAAGCGTGTTAACTGTTATTTCCTATGGTAACCATGAAACGAGTATAATTAAATGGCAGGAAACAGATATTTTACAAAGGTTTGTAGATTTGTTAAACATGACAACGGGTGGCAACGTTCAAGTAGGTGGCTATGGTGGTTGGATTGTCTACGAGAT
The DNA here is from genome assembly GCA_905338405.1 of Notodromas monacha. Classification (NCBI taxonomy): domain Eukaryota; kingdom Metazoa; phylum Arthropoda; class Ostracoda; order Podocopida; family Cyprididae; genus Notodromas; species Notodromas monacha. The sequence continues at coordinate 7,453 of CAJPEX010004024.1, forward strand.
TACACACCGAACAAATGTAAAAGCAACTTTTAAGCATAAATATTTTCACGGTTCAGGCGGTGGAGGTATCGTTACAAAAGGTGCGATTAACTTAACTAGGGCTTTGGAAACTTACGAGGGTTTCGACTTGTTTAGTATGGGACATATTCATGAGAATAGTTGTCGTAATGATTCACGAGAAATTTTACATACAAACGCTGGGGTTACAGAAATTAGATTGAAACAAATACACCATTGTATTACAGGAACGTATAAAGAGGAATACGGAGACGGTTCTAAGGGTTGGCATATTGAACGTGGCGCACCGCCAAAGCCTTTGGGTGGTCGTATTTTAATGCTTAGCGTAAAGCGTGAAAATGAAAAGTTAATCAAGTGTTTAGATAGTAAAGGTTTTCCAATTTAATAATCATGGGAAAAGTAGTAATAGAGTTTGATACATTTGAGGAAGCTGACGAAATTAGAACCGCTTTAGACGGCTATAAGTGGAAACTTGCAATGTGGGACTTAGACCAAAAGTTGCGCAGCATAACAAAGTACGGAGAAAGTTTAATTCAAGATTCAGCAAGTGAATTAGAACAAGAAATCGCAGGTGCTATGAGAGATGAATTAAGAAACGTTTTAAACAGTTACGATTTAAACTTAGATTAAATGAGCAACGTAAAAAGCTACACAGATATTCAGTTACTAGACAAAGTTAAAACGCTTAAAGGCTTTAAAGGTATTCCCGAAACTTATTGGATTTTATCGGTCCGGTCCAATGAAGATGAAACGGATAAATTCGATGATAAGTGTTATTTATTTCGTGGATCAAAGTTTGTACTTGTTACTTCATGTACAACTAACAAAGGCAACAAAGGTACAGGCGTTGTTTGTGCGAATGTTTGGAACTACGGAGCGTGGATTATTGGTAAGCATAAAGGCAAAGTTAAAGCGGGACTTCAAAGAGTAGGTTTCCCTTATCAAAGAGACTTTACAAACGATGGTAAAACAAATCCAACAACTGAAATCAAAACAGATATTCGAGGGTTTAACTTCCACCCCGCAGACCATGATATTAACCGCAAAATTATTAAGACTAATATAGGCGGTTGGTCAGAGGGTTGTATTGTATTGAATGACATACCAACATATTTGAAAGTGATTAACTTATTAGAACCTCAAAAGATTTGGTCAATGGTTATAGTTGACGAATTTTAACTATATTTGCAAAGAGTTTTTTCTACATTAATTTTTTCGTTTAGGTAAATTAAAGCACTTCGAGAGGGGTGCTTTTTTTAGTTTTACCGTTTATCATTGATATTTACCGTTCATCACAATTGTAGTATTTTATCGAAATGTAGGTTGTAGATTTGTAGAAATTTAAAAAGAAAAGTTATGATAGATGTTAGAAAAATGTTAGAAAACAATACTCCATTTTCAGTAATGCAGTATTTTGAAATGTTCAAAGGTTCAAAAAAAGAAACTTATAAAAAGTATGAACTTATTTACATTAATTCAAGTAAAGAAATTGCTTTTAAGATTCTAAATAGAGATGAAATATCTTTTGTAAAAGAAAACTTAGATAAAATTAAATTGATTATTGACAACAAAGATGGTCGTATTTATGAATTTAATAAATTTAAAGAACACAAAGAAGCAAACGAACAAGCAACTAAAATTAATTAAGATGAAAGAAAAGAAAATTTATTTAGTAGTATTTGGATTGCATGCTTTAGTATTAATCACTTTATGCTTTATTTAATATGGAAAATTTCCCACTATTCGAGTTGAAAGTAAAACTCAAAGAAATCGAAAAAAGACTTTCGGAAGACGTTATTACAGATATGCGTTTTCAAGATGAAATAATCGAAGACAAAGAAAAAGTTAAGCAGTTGAAACGTTCAATCGCTATTTTAGAATCAAATAAATATTAAGATGGAAAAAACAGCAGTAGAGTGGTTAGTTGAAAAATACATTGAAAGCGGTGTTATTTTTTTAGATGATATTAAAAAAGCCAAAGAAATGGAAAAGCAACAAATTGTTGATGCTTTCAAAAGGGGAGCTATTAATGAAATGAATGGTGTTGAAGAAATAAATTCAGAACAATACTACAACGAAACCTTTAAATCAGAATAATATGAATAAGATATTAGTATGTATTGTGATACAATTTTTATTTTTTATACCGTTTTACATAATTTGGAAAAAAGACTGTAAAATAATCGGAAAAGATAATTTAGCTGTAAGTTTAGAAGAAAGGTTTTTGGCTTGGATATGCCTTTGTCCAATTTGGTTGTGTGGTATTTTAGATTAACTTTTAAATCAGAATAATAAATATTAATAAACTTGCATTTTATTTAAAATGTTTTAGTATATTTGCACAAACGAAAATTAATTAAGTATGAAAAATTTGTATTTGAAACTTGCCGAAGTGAAAAGAGAAGTAGGCAAGGTTTCTAAAAATTCCAAGAATCCACATTTTAAAAACACCTATGCGGATTTAAACGCTTTAATCGATGCAGTTGAACCGATACTACTCGAAAAAGGTTTATTGATGTTACAACCTATCGCAGAGGGCAAAGTTTGCACCGTGATATTTGATGTTGAAACAGAATTAAGCATTGAAAGTTCAATTAAATTGCCAGAGTTAAATGATCCACAAAAATTAGGGAGTGCAATTACTTATTTCAGACGTTACACATTACAAAGTTTATTGAGTTTACAAGCGGAAGACGATGACGCAAACAAAGCGACTAGAAAAGACACACTTTCAGATGAAAGATTTACCAACGCTTTACAAGCAATTGCAGACGGTAAAGCAACCAAAGAAAGTTTAATTAACAATTTCAGTTTAACCGCTAATCAATTAGCACAATTATAATAATCATGAGTAGAAGCAGTAGAGAATATTTTGACCAAATGGAAAACGAAGTACAAAACAATATGCACGATATAGATAAGGATGCAGAGATTAGAGATTGGGCGTATGCTCAAAGCAATGTAAACGCTAACTTTGACCTAGTAGTGGCAAAGGACAGTTTAATACCAACAGTTGAGGGCTTCATTAAAACGTTAACAGACGGAGTTGACAATGGAGAATTAAAAGCCTTAGAAGTGTTTGCAGTTTATAAGAAGTTAGAACGTATCTTTGACGAAGCCAAAAGAACGGTTGAAGCTCAGGCAATGGATGAAGCTAAAAACTACGATAAAACTTTTACAATTGTAGGCGTGGAGTTTACTTCAAAAGAGGGTAGCAAGTTATTGAACTACGATGAAGATTTTTTAATCAAAGATTTAACTTTGCAAATTAAACAACGTCAAGAGTTAATTAAAGTCGCTACGGCATCAAAAGAGCCTATCTACGATGCAAACGGCATTGAGGTAACTAAAGTATCTTTAAAACCAACAAAAAGCAGTTTATCAGTAAAATTTAAAACCAAGTAAATATGAGTGCAATTATCCAAATGTCAATTGACGTAACAAAGATTGACAAATCAAAATTAAAAGACGGTAAATATTTAAACGTGAATATTAGCGTTAACGACGAAACGAAATATGACAACAATGTTTCAATGTGCTACAACCAAACGAAAGAAGAACGTGAATCAGGCGCAAAGAAAGTTTATTTCGCAAATGGTAGGGTAGTTTGGACTGACAATGTTATTAAAGTTGCTGAAAAGAGTATACAAAATGATATTCCAGCGGGTAACGTAACAAGTGAAGACGATAATTTGCCTTTCTAATCTAAATTAATTCAGTTTAAAAGTCCGTTATTCCTAGAGTTTAACGGATTTTTTCATTTTATTTTGAAAATAATTTAAAAAAGTTGTATTATATTAAAATGTTTTAGTACATTTGCGTATATCTAAAACGAAAGATTATGAATTTAGCTCAAACAAATTTAGAAGTAAACACAGATGTAGTTTTTATTACTGATGGTTTAATGAAGTTTTACAAAACAAAATGCGAACTTGGAGTAGTATCTAAAAATGAATACGATGCTAGAGGTCGAAATTGTATGTTTTATAGTTTTAAAACTAATAAGCAAATATTGCCTTTATTACAAAAAATGGATTAACAATCTCAGGGGTGCGACTGTAACGCACATTAATATTTAAACGAAAAGATTATGAGAATTAAAGCTAAAATCACAGCATCAGAAAAAGCGACAAACCGTCGTGAGAGTCAAAAGTACACTTCATGCGCTGCAAAAGGTATGATAGAGTGGAACACTATTGGAATGTACATTAGAAACGTTTATTTCAACGGTAAATTAAACACAGTTATTAGTTACGATTACATTTTAAACGATTAAGTTATGGGTTTCAATAATTTTATTTACGATCACGAGGGTATTGAGTTTTATGTTTACTATAACGCTAACGAAGTAGGAGAACCAGTAATCGATAGAATAATGTTAGGTAAATACGACGTTACCAACGTAATTCAAGACACTATTGTATTCAGCTTCATTGATGACATACTAAACGAGAAATTTAATAATAACGATTTATAATGGAAAAGGAAATTAAACTAGACGCATTAAAGCTAATTGCTGAAAGTTACGGCTTTGAGTTGGTTAAAAAGGAACGAAAAAAAGAAATCGGAAATTTTGGTAAGTACTGGAGTGATAATGAAAAAAAATGTAATTATGGTTTTTTAACTTCAAAAGCCGTTAATGGATTTTTCACTAATAATGATACTTGTTTTGCTTATGCAAACTTTGCTCACCTAACAGACGAAGAAAAGCAAGCAATAATAGAAAATTGGTAATTATGGAAAAGACAGTAGTAGAATATTTATTTGTAAAACTATATGACTATGTTCACGAAGCAAATAGACAAGCATTTATAAATATATTAGCAGAAGCCAAAGAAATGGAAAAGCAAAAACTTCAAGAAGCATTTGAAAAAGGTCAATTAAGCACACATAAATTAGCATAAATGCCGTACATTAGAAAAGCAACAGAAAAGAGAATCATTGAGCTACTAAAAATCAATGTTTCAATGTCAGACTTAAAGACTCAATTTAACGCTACTGATGGACAGCTAATAGAGATAATGAAAGGTATAGGTATGTATGGGAGTAAAAGTGCAACGGTGGGCTTTAAAAACGAACATTACTTTATTGGGGACTTTAATACAATACCTAACTACTCAGTAAATGATTTAAGCGGTCAAGAAAAACAGATTTATGAAACGTTGTTATAAGTGCGACAAAAGGAAGCCTTTATTTTTATTTAAAAAGGATTCTAGTAAATACCAAATTAAGTCCAGTCAGGGTAAATGTATTTGTTGCAAAAAATGCAACGTTAAGCTAGCCTTAAAAGTTGGAGGAGTAATGAAAAGAATTGAGGGTAAATTTACCTTCGTTAAATTAAGTAAAACACAAATAATCAAATATTTTTTAAGATGATAAAATTAAAAGTAGGTCAAAAGTGGAGTAACGTAACACGACACCAAATTGTTGAAATAACTTACATAGTTGACAAAATGGTATGGTATAATATTTTAGAGCAAGACACCACGAAGCACAAAAGTGAGTTCGGAAAGTCAGTTGAACATTTTACTAATAGTTACACTTTGATAAAATGAAAGAGCCTTTAGATATATTTATTGAGTATTTTAACCCACAACACCACGAAAAGTACCGTTTAAGCTACTTAGTTACTTTAAAAAAGTTAGTGTACGCACACCTACGAAAACAAGGTTATTCAAAGCGGGATTTAATGCAAGTGTTTAGGTGCAATATTTCAAGTATTAGAAACTTAGACCCTAGTAGCAAAAAATATAAACCTATTGTGGACCACAACGATTATTTCAAAGACAATTGGATGTGGATTATTTGCTCACGTCAAAAACCCGTTCAAGTGATGAATAATTGGGCGGAACACGGCAACCAAAAAGTAGGTTTTAAAATGGTTTTAATGAAAAGTTTATGTTAACACAACCTCAAAAAGACGATTTAGCACACATCGTACTAGCGACAATGCAAATACAAAGTGCTATTCACACGTTGGACAAAGTTACTGGAGAGGGTAACAAGTTTAAACAGCTCAAAAAGAAAGAGTGGAATCAGTTTATTTACACGGTGCAAAAGTTCACGGCAAAGCATGAAATGGAACTTTACGAATTAACCGCCAAGTTGATTGAGCAAAGTCAGAATTACATCGACTGCGTTAACGAGTTCGACAAAGTAGCGGAAGAAATGCAAATAATTTTGCCGTAGTATTAAAATAATTATTATATTTGTAATTCACATAAAGTAACGACCAATTACTAAGATTTTTTTTATTGAAACCTTGTTGATAGATGCCGTTTGGTCGTGGCTATATTGGCAAGGTTTCTTCATTTTTATACATTTTATATGGTAAGTATTTTTAAGCATGCAAAAGATCCAAACAGTGAACGAAATTTATCAATCGAAGCATTTTTTGATGGTATTAAAAACGGTCAGTGGCAGGATGAAATCCTGGATTATAGAACAGGAAAAAGAAAAAAAGAAACATTGCATGCCGTAACAGCAAGCGGAGTTTTTAAAGAAAGAAAAGCAAATAATTTGCTCAAACATTCCGGGTTAATTTGTATTGATGTTGATGCAAAAGACCAAATTTGTGAAATAGATATTGAAGCGTTGAAAAGCGATCAATTTGTTCATTGTATACACCGGTCAGCTGGAGGTTTTGGATTTGCAGTTTATGTAAAGATTGATAGTGAAAGACATTTAGATGCTTTTTTAGGCCTTGAAGATTATTTCTTTGTAAATTATTCAATAGTTGTTGACAAATCATGTAAAGATGTTTCCAGGCTTAGATTTATTTCTTATGATCCTGAATTGTTAATTAATGAAAAGTCAAAAGTTTTTAAGAAATACCTTAAGAAAAAAGAAGTTGAACGCAAAAATTATAAACCATTTGTTGTAAAGTCAGATTTTGACGACATGGTTAACCAGGCAAGCTCAATGAATCTTTTTGATGACTATTCAGATTACATAAAATTGGCCTTTGCTTTAGCTGCTGAATTTGGCGCAAATGGAGAAAGTTATTTTCATTCACTTTGTAGAGCTTCGTCAAAGTACGATGAAGTAAAAGCGTCAAAGCATTATCAAAAAGCATGTGCAAGAAAGGAAACAGGTATTTCTATTGCGACAGTTTATTGGAAGTTTAAAGATGCCGGAATATCTTTGACATCTGAAAAAACAGAAACGATTAAATCCGTTATTAAACTTTCTGAAAATCCAAAGGAAACTTTAAAGGAACTAGGCATTGAAGATGATGATAATATCATTGAAAATTTAAAACAAGGGGCAAAGGAAAAAACAGAGTTAGATGAAATTATTGATTTGATAAAGTTGAAAAAAATTAAATTTAATGAAATAACTAGAAATTTTGAGATTAAAGGCCAGGAGATGACAGATAGAGAAATGGCTCAATTTTATTCATTAGTATGGCATAAAATAGATGAATCAATTTCTAAAGATAAAGTATGGACCTTAATACAATCGAAAGAAAACACACCTAGTTTTAATCCTATACATGACTTCTTTTTAAACAATCAAAATATTATTCCGGAAAACGAATTTGAAAAATTAAAATCATGCTTTACAATAGACGCGCAAATTTTCAAAGATGAGGAGTTTTGGAATATTGAAGACTACCTGGATATTTATTTAAAAAAGTGGTTGCTTGGTATTATCGGTTCTAGTTTCGGTACTTATTCACTTATGATTTTAGTATTGGTAGGAGAACAAGGAGTAAGGAAAACAGAATTTTTTAGAAATCTTTTACCAAAGGAACTTCGAAAATATTATGCTGAATCAAATTTAGATGAGGGCAAAGATTCTGAAATATTAATGTGTAAAAAATTGTTAATTGTAGATGATGAATTTGGGGGTAAATCCAAAAAAGATGCTACAAAATTGAAGCGTTTATCTTCACAACAAACATTTTCTATTCGTGCGCCTTATGGTCGTATCACTGAAGATTTAAACCGTTTGGCCGTGCTTGGTGGTACTTCAAATGATAACGAAGTAATAAACGATCCAACCGGAAACAGACGTATAATTCCAATTAATTTAATTGCTTTTGATATTGATAAATTTAAAGGTATTGATAAGACAAAATTATTTATTGAATTGTACAATGAATGGAAAATTGATCCTCAAGGTTGGTTTTTAGAAAAAGGAGAAATAGATTTTCTTAATCAATCAACTTTAAAAAACACAGAGGTTTGGCAAGAGGAAGATTTAATAACCAGGTACTGCAAATTTGACCAATATAATTACATGACTTCAACAGATGTTAAACTTGGACTTGAAAAGCATTTTCCATCGCTACGCACAAACACAAAAAGAATTGGCCAGGCACTAAAAAAAGTTGGAATAGAACAAGAAATGAAAAAAATAAATGGAAAATTAATGCGTGTTTACCGTTTACAAATCGATTTATAACAACATCTGTAAACCTTAACTTGTTAAATATCAGAATGGAGTTTACAGTTACAGATAAAACGTGTTTTTTTGTTAAGACAGCCAACGTGAAAAAAAAAATAAAAAAAAAATTAAAAATATTTCTGTGTAGGTAAATATGTAAAATAATGTGTAAATCTGTAAATCTGTAAACTCGGCATTGTGGCACAGATAGTTAGAGGTTAACAGATGGTATACAGATGGTATACAGATAAAAAATAAAAATATGCTTAGAAATTATCAAAATTTGGCAATAGACCAAATAGAAAAAATAAAGGGAAACGTAATGTTACAGATGCCAACAGGAAGCGGAAAAACATTTACATTTTGTGAATTGGCAAAAAGACATTTTGCTGAAAATATCCAAAAAGTCCTAATCGTTGTACATAGGCAAGAACTTTTGCAACAAGCGTTTTTATCACTTGGAGAAAAGTGTTTTAAAATTGAGAAAGGAATAAAAGTAATTCCACATGATTACGATTTTTATGTGGCAATGGTTGAAACATTAAACAGACGTATAGATAAACTTCCTGGTTTTGGTTTGGTTATTATTGATGAAGCTCACATAGGCAATTTCAGAAAGTTACCATTTTTTGATAAGGTTGAAACAAAAGTTGTTGGAGTTTCTGCTACACCGGTCAGCGAAAAACCATTGGCCGATTATTTTCATAATTTGATAATGCCTACAAATATTCCTTATTTAATAGAAAATAAATTTCTTTTGAATTGTGAAGTTTATGGGTTTGCAAGTGATCTCGTTTCAAAGCAAAAATTTAAAATCAGAGGTGGGGATTTTGACGAGAAAGAAATGGAGGATTTTTATTCATCAGAAAAAATGGTTAAAAATGTAATCAATGCGTATTGGTCAAAAATTGCCGGCAAGAAAACAATTATTTTCAATGTAAATGTAAATCACAATTTAGCGGTTTATACGGCATTTAAAAACGAGGGCCTTAATGTGTATTCAATTACGGGAGAAACGCCGACACACGAAAGAAAAAAAGCTATTCAAGACTTTAAAAACGATGCACACGGAATAATGTGTAATGTTGGAGTATTGACAACTGGTTACGATGAGCCAACAGTTGAGGCCATTGTTTTAAATCGCGCGACAAAATCTTTGCCGTTGTATTTACAGATGATTGGTCGAGGTTCCAGGTTAAGCGAAAATAAAGATAAATTCTTTGTTATTGATTTGGGAAAAAATACAACTAGACATGGTTTCTACGATGACTTTTTCGATTGGAAAACTATGTTTGAAAAAGGAACAAAGAAAGAAAAAAAGGGAAACAAAGAAAGTGCAGCACCAATTAAGGAGTGTCCAGGTTGCGGATTTATGCAACACACACGAAAAGTAGTTTGCGAAAATTGTGGCCATGATTTTGAAGAAGAAAGAGAAAAGCAAGCCAAAGAAGAAAAGGATCAACAATTATTTTTATTGACTAGAGATAGGCCTATAAATATTCCAACAGATAGACTTTATCAATTAGCTGAAGAACGTTCATGGAAACCGTATGCAGTACTTCACAAAATTGCGGAACACATTGTGAATTATCAAAACAAATATTCAAGCGTTGTAACAAATGAATACAGTAATAGTATGGGAATTATTGAGCTAGAAAAATGGTGCAAAAAATACGATAAGAAAAATAACGGTTGGCATAAAGAATTTGTAATAAATTTACTAGATGAAAAAAGACGAATCAAAAATTCAGCAAGAGATAGTAATTTGGTTTAATAACAATTATTGTTTAAAAAATAGTGATTTACAATGTTTGATTTTTAGTGTTCCAAACGAGGGAAAAAACGCAAGGGAACAAATGTATAAAAAGGCTTTAGGCATGAAATCCGGAGTAAGCGATTTAATAGTTATCATTCCAAATAAAATTCTATTTATTGAGTGTAAAGATGAAAAAGGAAAACAAAGGGAAACGCAATTGGAGTTTGAAAATAGCGTTAAAAAGTTGGGTTTTGAATATTATTTGGTTAGAACGCTTGCAGAATTTCAGAGTATAATCGACAGCGAAATAGAGAAATTTAAAGAATATTTATAAAATACTTGTTTATTAAAAAAGTAGTATTATATTTGCGTATGAAAACTAACGAAAGGAACGCTGGTAGGCGTAAGATTAAAGACATGAGGAAAACAACCGTATTTGTAAGCGGAGAAGAAAACCTTAAATTGATTAAAGCAACCGCAAAGAGTTTGCAAGTTTTAGAACCTAAAAAGAAAAAAGATGAATGAAGTATTAATAGCAACGGTAATTGTTATGCTGACAATCTTATTTGGATCAATTATCATTAACGAAAACATGAGACCTAAGTACGAAATTAAATATCTGCGAGGTTGGTGGGTAATTAGAGATGTAAAGACTCAAACGCATTTAAGACGCTTTAGTACAAATGAAGAAGCGATAGAGTGGTATAACGAAAACTGTTTGTAAGATGAAAAAAGGTAGTTATTGGTTTAGCTTCTTAAGTGAACAAGAACAAAAGGAGTTCAGAGAAAATGTAAAAAATGCGGAGGATAATTTTCCTGAGATAATCAACGATGAATATAGATTATTTGAGCATTTCATTTCGTTCGCATTTTGGTTTTATGAAACACCGCAAGGTCATGACTATTGGTGGGAAATCTTAAAACGTGATGTACAATGATTAGCATATCACAATTACAATCGTTAGAGTTTGAATACGAAGAAGTACTAGACACTTGGTCTTTTAAAGATATTTTAATATATTTTGTTGACGGTGAAATGGTAGTTGATTTAAACGCTTTCCAGTTGTACGGAATAAGAGATGTAAGAGATTTAAAAAAGTTAATTGAATTAGTTTATGGAAGCTAAAATAAAAGCAAGGGAGTTAGTAGATAAAATGCTAAATGGATTTCAATTTGGTATTGATAAATACACAGCCAAACAATGTGCATTGATTGCAGTTGATGAGATACTAGAGTTATTAATTATATTAAAAATAAATAATTCTTATTATTTACAAGTTAAACAAGAAATCGAAAAGTTATGAGATACGTTGCATTAGTTCTTTTGATGGTTTTAATAACCGCAATACTTATGAGAATATTTAATAAAAGAGAATATGATTTTCTAGAATGTTTATTTTTTAGTTTTAGTTTTCATGTTATAACAAATGTTTTAGTTATGTTTATTTATGTTTTTATAAAATATTGGTAATGAAAAGACAGTTTAACAGATACGAGCCGTTAGGTAAAAACTTTGAGCGCATTATGTACGGGGTGGCAATAGTTGTTGTTTTTGCAATAGTTGCGAAATGTTGTGGTTTGATGCCTGAGTAAAAAATAAATTGTAAATTTGATTCATGGTAACAGCATTAAAGATTTTCTTAATATCGTGGTTTATTACGCATTTTGAACCACTAAAAGAAAGAATACAACGTTTATACTTGATTAAACGTCTTGAGTTAGTAGTTGACATTTTAACGTGTTTTATGTGCTTATCTTTTTGGAGCGTGTTAATTATCACATGGAATGTTTATTATGCTATCTTTGCATCGTTAACGGCTTATTTATATGATTCTATCGCAGAAAGAAATTGAAACTTGGAAGACGCACCCGAGTGATTCAAAAAAGGATATGTTGACTTGTCAGCGTATCTTTTTGGCTTATAATAATTCAGCTGATTATTACTGCATGTGTACTAAGACTAGACGTAAAATGAAGCGTGTCGAATTCAACGAATGGTATGAACAAATTACAAATTGATACCTACATAAATGAAAATTATCAACTACTCGAAAAGGTAGCGACTGACTTTGTGCGACGAAAAAAACGAAACTACGATCCCGAAATAGTAATATCCGAAGCCTACATTTACATTCTAAAAATCAAAGATAGAATTACCACAGTCGGACAACTGCAATCGTACTTCATTTCAAAGATTAACCTCGAAGTAAGCAAACAAAACAGCTCAGTAAACTACTTATTCAAAGAACGTACAAGCGAATTAATCGGTATAGAAAGACAGGAAGAAAACGAAATACTATTACAAGTAGAACACGACATCAAAAGGAACAGCCAAAAAGCACAGATTGAAAGTTACAAAATAGCAATGACAGATCAGTTTGATAAAATCATTTTTGATGCGTATTTTTACAAAAGGAAAAGAACGGTTAGGGATTTTGCTAATTACTTCAATCTAAGCAAGCAAACGGCAAACGACCTGATAAACGAATTGAAAACTAAAATTAAGAATCATGGCAAAATTTAAAGAAGAGTACCAAAATTGTACGGTTACAGTTAACTCTCCATCGGTGGGTAAAATAACAATTAACACCGCAACGGTTAATCCTAATCATTGGGTAAATGTAAAAGAGTTTGCATTTATGTTTGAAGAAGAAACTAAAGGGAACACCTCCGAAACAGATAAGGGGAACACCTCCGAAGAAAACGAGGGTTTAATCGCTGACAGTTACGCAGATTTTACATTGAACGAATTAAGAGAACGTTTCCCAAATATCAAAGCGACAAGCAAGAAAGCGTTTATTGAACAAATACCAGCGTAATGACTGAAGAACAGTTTGAAGCAATATGTAAAGAGATAGAGGGTACTTGGGAAGGTCTCTCTATTATTTGCCCTAAACATAATGTAGCAAGGTCAAGTTTTTATGATTATAGGGATAAAAATCCTGAGGCTTTGGACAGATACGTGCGCGCGCGAGGCAAACAGTTGGATTACTTAGAAGATTTATTAGTACAGGTGTCAATGAATAACAACAAGGATAATCTAGTTGACGGTACGGTAAACTTGGGTAGCAACTCAATCGCTAGAGATAGACTGAAAGCTGATACGCTTAAATTCGTCTTATCTAAACTTCGTGCGAATGTTTGGGGAACTAAAATAGAACATACAATCAAATCAGAACCTAGAGTATTTAAAATAGATTAGTATGGCTTTTGAGGTTACAACAGCACTTAGGAAAATGTTAGCCTTGAAACAGCCTATTAAGATTATTCAAGGCTCAACAAGTAGTGGTAAGACTTTCGGTATCGTTCCAATACTTTACGACAAAGGACTAGAAACACCACGAATAAGAATCACAGTTGTAGCAGAAACATTAACAGCCGTAAAAGAGGGCGCGCTCGATATTTTTATTAATTTCCTGATTGATGAGGGGCGTTGGAGTGATTCTAATTGGAACGCTTCGAGCCTAATCTACACACTAAGCAACGGTTCTAAAATTCAATTCAAATCATTCGACACAGTAGGTAAAGCCAAAGCAAGCGGAAAGCGACAAATCCTATTCTTAAACGAAGCGAATCATATCGACTACGAAATAGCCGACGCCTTAATGATTAGGAGCGAGGAGGTTTGGATGGACTTTAATGCTGATATGGAATTTTGGGCGCACACCGAAATATTACCACAAAAAGAAGTTGACTTTATTAAGCTTACATACCTAGACAACGAAGCTATACCGCAAAGGATATTCAAAGATTTGATGCTACGTAAAGCCAAAGCGGAAAAGGAAGAGAAAAGCGGTAATAAGGGTTATTGGTGGAACTGGTGGCAAGTGTACGGCTTAGGAGAAATTGGACAACTGCAAGAATCAATCTTTGAGATTTGGGAACAAGTGGACAAAAAGCCTGAGCGCTTCCAAACGTATTGCTACGGTCTCGATTTTGGTTTTGTCCATCCTACTGCATTGTGTCGCGTTTGGTATTTTGAAGATGAAATATTTGTTGAAGAAGTTATTTACCGCGAGGGTTTAACAAGCGGTCAACTCGTTAATTTAATGCAAAGCAAAGGTATTGAAAACAGCGTTGAGATAATAGCAGACTATGCGCGCCCCGAAATGATACAAGACATTAGAAACGCTGGTTATTATGTTTTGAATGCAAACAAAAACGTTAAAAGCGGACTAGATAAACTCAAGCAAAAGAAAGTCTTTGTACATTCAGATAGCTCCAATATCATTCGTGAGAATAAGAAATACAGATATAGAAAGATTAACGGGGTGCAAACGGAAGAGCCACTAAAACAGTTCGACGATGCGATGGATGCGATTAGATACGCTAATTTGTGGGTGGATAGTTATTCTGTTGGTGATATTGGCGAATCGTTTACGATGGACATGTAATAAAATAATCCTATTTAAGTCATGGCAATAACAATCATAAGCACAAATCAAGATAGATTGAGCGCGGGATATAATCCTTTGCGTTGGTATATTGATTCTGATAAAAAGAACGAGAAAGCATTTAGGTATATTGTAGAAGTATTTGATGCGGAAACGGATGACAAACTTTTTGAAAAGAAATACGCACCTCGCCCTGTTGACGGTTACGGAGAAATAGATATTTCAAGAGATGTTCCCTCATCGTAGTATTTGTCCCTAGTTTTAATTATTATGTCTTTCGGGTTGTCAATGTTTGGAATGACAAACAAGTTAAACATCGTAAACAATGACTTTAGAAAGTCGCTTTGTTTGATATTAGACGGTATAAAATCGTTCATCACAACGGGAAAAGAAAAACCTAAACTTTCGCCACTTGGAACGATACGAATTTTAATGCTGTTTACTCTAATAATATAATCAACATCCGCGGGTTGATTATCCGATACCCTCAAAAATTGTGGCGGTGTGCTTAATTGCGTTAACGCTCCAATCTCTAAAACTTCGCCTATTGTTATTCCTGTACAACTTACCGTAATGTTATTAACTCCACTCGATAATATAGTGTCACCACTTGGTAAGTTGGTGTAACCTGAGAATGTAGAATCTATAACAGTATTTCCTGAGCCGTCAATATAACAAATAGGATTAACAGAATTAGCAAAACAGTATGCAAACCCCTTTGATTGTGCCGACGTGTTTAAAACGCCAAGCATTGGTTTACTTTCAATTAAACCACTTAAATAAACAGCGCCCGCTTCATTGTTTCTGAATATTAAATCGTAGTCAATCTCACATTGATAGTCTAAATTAATCGGTGCTGATACAGCAAATGGACTTGTATATTGTGAAAGCGTTGGATTATAATATCCGTTAACATCTGAAACTTCTGTTGTAATATCTAATTTATCAAATATCTGAGTGTTATTAATTGGAATAAATAAACCGTTTGATTCTTGGCTTGTTGTTTCCTCTGCGATTACTTCTACTTCGGCTTGAACTAAAGTGCTAATTTTTGATTTCCCACCGTTGTAAGGAATAAGCAATTTATCAAAACCAATTTGTACCATTTCGTCAAACTGATAAGAATAACCAGCGTTGGAGAATATACGGTTAAGATACTGCCAAACATAAACTGCGGGCTTCATTTCAGTCAAGTCGTATTGAGCGTCGTCAGTAATCGGTAAAATATATTTATACCCGTCTTCCTTAGTATGGTCGTAACTTGCAATAACGTCGCTCGCTTGGTAAGTGTGGTTAAAATCACTAAAATCTAAGTCAGTTAATAGCTTAGTACCTATATCAGTAAACAACTCAGAAACCGTATCTTTTACCGTAATAGTGTATTCGATTTGTTCGTCGTTGCCTAACCCCGTAGAAACCTTTTGAACGTCGATAAGTTGCATTATAGCGTTATCTAATACTATCTCACCGTCTTGCTCAATTAAACATTGTTGTTTAGTATTGATATTGAATTCTAAAGTTACGTTGTTTACATCAAAGATATTATCAAAGACTAGGTTGTTGTGTTTCGTTCCCGCGATTTTGATTGACTTGCTAAAAGAACCCGTTTTGCTTGTAAAGTCCCGAACATCTGACACGCCAAAATTTAAAGGTACAACAACGTTCTCAGCAACTTCTAAATAATCATTGATACCAACGTTAAAGAAATCCCCTATTAATCTAATTCTTGTTACTGTCATGCGTTTATCGGATTTTGTACAGCGTAACGTACAGTTACTGTTTTACGGATTAAAACCCCGTTAATTGCTCTTTGTGTTTCGTATGCTGTTTCCTGTACTTGGCACGCGAAATAGTCGTCACCAACTTTCAAATAAACATAACCACTTGTAAGTAATTCATCAAAGTAAACGCTTTCAGCATCGGTCATGTAGTTAGTATTTAAACTAATTTCTTTCGTGTCATCTACATGGTAAGTAGTAGTGCCACTTTCCCAAGTGTTAAACGTTACAATTCCAGCAACTGTATTACCAAACTGTTTGTTGTAAGTCAATCGGTTTACATTCCCTTTTTCATACGCTCGTAATTGCATAGCGAAATTGGCAAATGTCCCTAACTTATCCATAAACACTATTTCGTATTCTGAAATATTACAACGTCTATCAATTTGGTAAGTAATTCTTTCACTTATCCTTTCCCCTAAGTTATTAAGTATTTCAACATAAACCTCCGTTGTTTCGTCTTTTACTATTGGCAAAGTTCCGTTAATCAAAGTTAATGTTCCCATGTTACCTAAACCGCTAGCAACTTGAACAATTCCTTGCGTACTTGTTGTAGGTAAATCTCTAACAGCTTCGTCACTTATATCATTGGTAAACCTAATAAATTTATCGTCACCGTCGTAATTATTAAAGAATGCTAACCAATTATCCTGATTGGGATTTTGTTTAATTACACTTGGCATATTGGTTAAAAACTTACCCAAAACAGAAGTATCTAAAATAAACTGAGAACCCGTAAAAGCATTCATTTCTTTTAGTGGTATAGCGATATTTGCAGTTGTTAAATTGCTATCGCTTG
>CAJPEX010004025.1:4120-16941 GCA_905338405.1 Notodromas monacha
GAAGCAGCAGGCCACAAAACCCCAACTCGTTCTTGCGAACCCCACAAACCCTGTTGTCTGCCCGGCCCTCCCGGCAGATGGTGCTGCTGCTGCTGCAGTCGCTCTCCCCATCGCTGAATCCACAAAAAAGACAACATGAACAAGGCGTGATGGTGGTGGTAGTACAGTACAGTAGTAGTGCAATACAACGACAGGAACAAACACACACACAGGAAGAGGGGAAGAGAGAGAAGGAAGAAAAAGAAAGACAAAGACGGAAACGGAAGTGGCATGAGTAGAGTACATATATCGCATTAGGTTCTCGGTCGGCAACGAGCCCACGCCCTTATAAACCTCATCACACGAATGGATCGTGGCCGTTTTGTCGCTCCATTTAATAGAAGAACACTCCGAATTATCTTTTTACCCACAGAGAAGACACAACCCGTCGAAATAAACCCGTAGTTGCACAATAACCCATAAACAAAAACAAAACAAAACAAAACATAACGCAATAAAATGAAATGCAATCATCAATACTGTAAGTCCAGCTCGCGAATCTAAGAGAGGACCAGGAGAACAAAATGTTAGCTTATTATGTGATTTTTTCCTTGCAGCTTCTTTCTGAATTTTTCAATAAATTTAAAATCATCTGAGAACGGGCTGAAAAATCTCGTGCTTTAATTTGTGCTCATTGCCTGCTTCAAGATTTTTTTTTAAAGTTTCAACAAATCTTGTTGGGTTTCAAAAGAAAAAAACGCACAAACATATAAATACTGTACTGTAAATAATTCGGACTGGTTTTCTCGGAACTAAAAGCTTCTCGGATATGCATCAAGCTTCATGGGGAAAATTTTAAGTTCCAACGCATGCATGAATGCTAATCGCAACTTTTTTCGCGTTTGTAAAATAAAATCGATTCAAAATCGCTGGCTCTTCATAACGCTGTTCTCAAAAACCAAAAACAAGCCCTCATTTTTTTTGTCTTAACCTTTTGAATTTTAACTATCAAAAAATAAACTTCCATCGTATGTATATAACTTCGTAAGCTTTCTGTGTTGGTCAGGTTTTTTTTGAGAAGGATTAAGGAAGCAACTAGTTAATCCCGCAACAACAACAACAACAAAAAATTCCAAAACCAAGCCGTTGAAAAAAATAAAACAAGAGAGTTGAAAATAAAATACACGACTCACCTGATGCGCGAGAGAAGACGCGATCCGCGGCGGCTGTCCCACGTAGCCCGGCGGCGGCTGGGAATGCGACGGCGGCGCCTGCAGTCTTATGCCGCCGCCGCCTCTGAGCAGTAGTAGTAGGGGCAGGAGTAGGAGTGGTAGGTTAGGGCGGGGCAAGCACGGGTGTTGATGTAGAAGGAGTAGAGGTAGTGTGAGCAGTCGCATACTGCTGGTCGACGACACACGCGGCGCCTGCTGCTGCTTTCGTTTCCTACGTCGATTCGGCGGCGGAGGCGGCGCCATCGAATGATGTTGTTGTTGCTGTTGTGAGTGATGATGCTGGTGGTTGGTGTGGCTGCTCAGGTTTCGACGATGGTGTTGGTAGTGATGATGATGTTGTTGGAGATGGTCCATGGACGACCCCGTGGTGACACCGCCGCCGCCGCCACCCGGTACGCGTCCCGTCAGTGACACTAAAGACGAGGATGATGATGATACCGGGTGCGACTTCGGCTGCTGGTGATGGAATTGATGTTCGATTCGTTCCAGGCCCCGTTCAATTTCCGACAGTCTGTCGAGAATGGTCGAACGCTCCGCTTGTCGCAGTTTCAAGGCGTCCGACGCTTGGTCCAAACATACGCCGCCATTCTGCGAGGAAAGATAGAAAAATTTGATGGAAATGAAATCGTCATTTCGAGAGAAAAATCACTCAAACTGATCAATTCGAAAAAAAAAGCAGAGGTGAATCTGAATTTAACCTCAAATGAAATGACTGTTGATTTGAATCATTCTTGCGTCTTACTTTGAGGAAAGAAAAAATAAAACGTCACGAAAAGAACAAAACTTCGCTTCAAGAATTGGAAAATAAAATACAGTAAAATGATCCGTCAGAAAGAGGTTTTCGGATTACTTCGGGGGTTTCATTTCCCACAAGATGAAAAAAAAAAAAAAGCTGGGAGAAATGAACCCGACCTTCCACGAACCCCAACCCCAAGAGACACACCCAAGAAAGTAGCTTTGCTTTCATGCGCGAATTCAAGATAAAAAATAAATAAATAATATAGTAAAATAAAAAAGAGGAAAGAGAACAACCCACCCTCGGGCAACAACAGGAAGTCCATCCCTTTCTCGAACCCCCAGAATGCAAAGGGGAAGCAAACAGGAGGGATCCTCTGGTTTACCCCTGTCCTTCCCTACCCTTCCCCCCTCCAGGAACCAGCTGCGGTGTATAGCGAAAGGCACAACGACCTCAGGTCAATTCACACGGGTCAATTAACGAAAAATACGTCACGTCACGTCACGTCACGTGAGATTCTATCGCGGTGTTTCCCTTTTTTTCAGTCGTCATAAACCTAATGAGTTGTCAGCAGATAATGTAATTTGCAGGACATGTACTGAGTAGTTTGGTTCTACAGTACAGTAAGATCTGATTAAAATGAAGGTCTCTGGTGCGAATTATTCTTCAGAATAGAATTCAATTTTCGGGCCTCTCCAGCATAATGTAGTTACTTTTTTTTAATTCGAGGGCTTACTATAACAAATTTTCCGTTATAACGAAGGTTCCCGAAGACTTTTGTTGCGTAGAAATTTAGCTGGAATTTTGTAAAAAAAAAATCGCGTTTAGAAGTTCAAAAGACACAGATGGGAAACCCTCATAACAAGGAAGATGATGAGGTTCTGATACAGTTTTCAGAATTTATTTTACGAAAATGCCATTGAACTTACTTTTCGCCTCTTTTTCAGTGATTAGATCTGCTCTCATTCAGATGCTTTAAAAATTGCATAACATTCATTCAATTCTGTAATTTTTTGATGGACATATTTCCAACCTTGTTCCCACACAGCTTCACTGTCTTTAATTTGTCTCAATCCCATCAATCACATAAGCTCCTTCATTTTGAAGGAATCATCAAAAAATACCCGGAATCCCCATTTCGCTAAATTTCAGTCTTGGAAAAATATTCATTTCTATTTTTTTCACACATTTATTTCAAAGAAAAAAAAATAAGTAATCAGCTCCTCCATTTTGAAGGAATCATAAAAAAACCCGGAATCTCAATTTCGCTAAATTTCAGTCTTGGAAAAATATTCATTTATATTTTTTTCACACATTTACTTCAAAGAACAAAATAAATAATCAGCTCCTTCATTTTGAAGGAATCATCAAAAACCTGGAATCCCTATTTCGCTAAATTTCAGTCTTGAAAAAAAAAAATATTCATTTCTATTTTTTTCACACATTTATTTCAAAGAAAAAAATTAGTAATCAGCTCCTTCATTTTGAAGGAATCATCAAAAAAAAAAACCGGGATCCCAATTTCGCTAAATTTCAGCCTTGGAAAAAAATATTCATTTCTATTTTTTTCCCACACATTTACTTCAAATAATTTTTTTTTTAAATAAGCAAAATTTTAGCTCACCATGTCAGAGCCGCCCTTGCTTGGCTGTTGCTGAGACGAAGGCGACGACAAGGAAGCAGCAGAGGATCCTGAAGCAGCAGGCCACAAAACCCCAACTCGTTCTTGCGAATCCCACAAACCCTGTTGTCTGCCCGGCCCTCCCGACAGATGGTGCTGCTGCTGCTGCAGTCGCTCTCCCCATCGCTGAATCCACAAAAAAGACAACATGAACAAGGCGTGATGGTGGTGGTAGTAGCACAGTAGTAGTGCAATACAACGACAGGAACAAACACACACACAGGAAGAGGGGAAGAGAGAGAAGGAAGAAAAAGAAAGACAAAGACGGAAACGGAAGTGGCATGAGTAGAGTACATATATCGCATTAGGTTCTCGGTCGGCAACGAGCCCACGCCCTTATAAACCTCATCACACGAATGGATCGTGGCCGTTTTGTCGCTCCATTTAATAGAAGAACACTCCGAATTATCTTTTTCCCCACAGAGAAGACACAACCCGTCGAAATAAACCCGTAGTTGCACAATAACCCATAAACAAAAACAAAACAAAACATAACGCAATAAAATGAAATGCAATCATCAATACTGTAAGTCCCGCGAATCTAAGAGAGGACCAGGAGAAAAGCTGTTAGCTTATTATGTGATTTTTTCCTTGCAGCTTCTTTCTGAATTTTTAAATAAATTTAAAATTCAATCTGAGAACGGGCTGAAAAACCTCGTGCTTTAATTTGTGCTCATTGCCTGCTTCAAGATTTTTTTAAAGTTTCAACAAATCTTGTTGGGTTTCAAAAGAAAAAAACGCACAAACATATAAATACTGTACTGTAAATAATTCGGACTGGTTTTCTCGCAACTAAAAGCTTCTCGGATATGCATCAAGCTTCATGGGGAAAATTTTAAGTTCCAACGCATGCATGAATGCTAATCGCAACTTTTTTCGCGTTTGTAAAAAAAATCGATTCAATATCGCTGGCTCTTCATAACGCTGTACTCAAAAAAAAAACAAGCCTCATAAAAAAAACAGAATTGGAAAACTTAAAATTGATAGTTTTTTATTTGAAGGTAGCATACATATATTGAAGCATTCGAAAGACACAACCAGTCCAAAAAAAACTCTTCCTAATTCCTTCGTTGATCAATTTCCCGCAACAACAACAACAACAAAAAATTCCAAAACCAAGCCGTTGAAAAAAATAAAACAAGAGAGTTGAAAATAAAATACACGACTCACCTGATGCGCGAGAGAAGACGCGATCCGCGGCGGCTGTCCCACGTAGCCCGGCGGCGGCTGGGAATGCGACGGCGGCGCCTGCACAGAATACGGCGGCGGCGGAGACTCGTCATCATCATCCCCGTCCTCATCCTCACCATCCAATCCCGCCCCGTTCGTGCCCACAACTACATCTTCCTCATCTCCATCACACTCGTCAGCGTATGACGAAGTCGACGACACACGCGGCGCCTGCTGCTGGTGCTGCTGCTTTCGTTTCCTACGTCGATTCGGCGGCGGCGGAGGCGGCATCGGCGCCATCGGATGATGTTGTTGTTGTTGTTGCGAGTGATGATGCTGGTGGTTGGTGTGGCTGCTCAGGTTTCGACGATGGTGTTGGTAGTGGTGATGATGATGTTGCTGCTGCTGCTGGAGATGGTCCATGGACGACCCCGTGGTGACACCACCTCCACCACCACCGCCGCCGCCGCCACCCGGTACGCGTCCCGTCAGTGACACTAAAGACGAGGATGATGATGATACCGGGTGCGACTTCGGCTGCTGGTGATGGAATTGATGTTCGATTCGTTCCAGGCCTCGTTCAATTTCCGACAGTCTGTCGAGAATGGTCGAACGCTCCGCTTGTCGCAGTTTCAAGGCGTCCGACGCTTGGTCCAAACATACGCCGCCATTCTGCGAGGAAAGATAGAAAAATTTGATGGAAATGAAATCGTCATTTCGAGAGAAAAATCACTCAAACTGATCAATTCGAAAAAAAAAGCAGAGGTGAATCTGAATTTAACCTCAAATGAAATGACTGTTGATTTGAATCATTCTTGCGTCTTACTTTGAGGAAAGAAAAACAATTTTGATAAAAATGAAATCATAATTCAAAAGAAAAATCAATAGCATAATTAAAGAACATCCATTTACAATCAAACTCAACTACAGAATTTCGACCTCTCTAAGTCGAAATTTTTTTCAAGTCCCTGTCTGAATCCCCTTAGAATCAATGCATTAAAAACCTCACTAACTCGATTTTTTTCTTTCTCTAAAACCTCTGCAAGTCAAATTTCTGAGGCCTTCTGGTTATTATTTCCTTGAAATATGAAAGAGAAAATGATTAAAACAAATCATTTGATGCATCTTGAAAGGAATTGAAAGACAAAAATAGCAAATGAACCCATGACTCCAAGTTCAGGAAGTGGTAAACTCATTAAGGAGCAAGTTTAGGCCCAGAATATCCTCATTCATAATTTCCCACACTTTTTTCACTTCTTCTCACAACCAATTTTTTTTTCTCAACTAGAAACCTCCAAAATTCAAAACCTCCGTAAGTCGAATTTTTTTTTCTTGGTCCCTAGAAATTCGACTTGAAGAGGTTCAACTGTAATAGCACAGAGAACCTCTTCGAAGTAACGAGGGAATTTCAAGACCAATTTTTTAAACCACACCAACTCAAAAAGAAAAGCACCCGACGTGAATCTGAATTTAGCCACAAATGAAATGACTGTTGATTTGAATCATTCTTGCGTCTTACTTTGAGGAAAGAAAAGATTTGATGAAAATGAAATAATAATTCAAAAGAAAAATCACTAGCATAAATAGAGATCATCCATTTACAATCAAACTCAACTAATGGCACAGAACACCTCTTTGAAGTAACGAGGGAATTTCAAGACCAATTTTCAAACCACACCAACTCAAAAAAAAAAGCAGCCGACGTGAATCTGAATTTAGCCTCAAATGAAATGACTGTTGATGTGAATCATTCCTGCGTCTTACCAGATGAATAAAATGGTTATACAAAAATAATTAGGTTGCGAATTTCAGGACAACTGAAAAATGATGCCTTTGAAACGACAATTGATCAAATTACAGAAGATCAACGCAAAGGAAAATTACTTCACAGGTATGAGCAGTGAGTGCCATAATATTCAGTGTTGCACACGATAATTATTCCGGCCATTTTTCCTCGAAAAAAAAACAGAATTACAGAACGAAAAGTGTTTATGTTTAATTCATCGACGAAGAGTAAATTAAATTAGATGCTAGTTCGAATACGGTAATTAGAAACAGCGTATATGCACTTCAAGCGACACCTATCCGACATTCTACTAAATAATGTCAGGTGTTCAAGCGGGAAATTCTTTACTGTACACAGTATACAGCAAAAAATTTAATTTTCAGCCAGGGAATCGTCCTAAAATTTTTTGAAAAACTGGCACTTCAGTCTCTCGATTTCAAAAATTTTTTCCAAACATTTTAATTTCCAGACGCACGCAAGATCAAATAACATACGCAAAATAATTTCCTCGGAGAAAATCCGCGGAATTTCCTGGACCTAAAATGCTGTACTAATATTCACTTTTTTACTGCGCTCAGATTTTTTTCGTTGCCAATTATATTTTGCGCTTTTTTTTTAATTTTCGGAGGATGTGCGAGTTAGTCTTGCAGAAATGTGTCATTTTTTTATTTTTGAAGGTGGAAAAACAAGGAATGCCGAAGCTTCGTCAAGTCATCTGAAATAAGCGAATTGTGACCGCAAAAAATAAAACTTCACGGAGGAGTTTCGACCCTGTCGTCAGCGAGTGCCAATACGTGAAATTCGGGCACCTGTCCAGGTGAGACTTTCGCCCGAAAAAACCCCCGAAAGACCTTCCTTTCGAAAAAAAAAAAGTTGGCAATCGAGAAAATCTCGCGAATATTTTGCTTCGCCCGGAAATCGATGAAACTCCGATTTTACGGGTGAAATATTCGTACAATTTTCAAAGACAGAATAAAAACACTAGATTACGAAAAAAAAATTCGAAAAAAACAAGCTAACGTATTTTGAAAAATGCGAAAAATCTTCTCATCGATCAGCTGTTCACAAAATAAAATACTGTCAAGAATTAACTCGAACGTAAGACGTCATTGATCATAAGAATTATACCCTAACTTTGGTGCACCGAATCAAAGAAACAATTCCACCTACTTAATTCATGACATACTCTCACCAAATTAAATTTCTTCCGAGTCGAATGAGTTTCAATTCAACTCGTGATTTAGTCAAAATCGTATTACCCTCGCAACCTTACATGATTTTTAAATCGGTGCCAATCGGCTGAAAACAATAGTAATACAGTAAAGTACAGTATATTGACAACATTATTGAATTTTATAGTTAATACTTATTTTTATAACTCTTGCATCAGAAAACCGCGAATCTAGAACGCCATCAAATGTGAGACAATAATGAATATATTACGCGTCCTGATTTTTTAAAATAAATTTTTGCACAGAATCGCACGTCTCAGTACTGTATCTGAAAGAACACGGAAGCAATGCATCATGCTGACGACCAGTGCTGAGCAAAATAATTTATTTTGCGTAATAAATTGACAGACACATGACCCGAATTCCAACAAGTACTGTACAATACTTCAGTCACTTCACATGTGAAATACGATACTTCACGGGCCGAGAATCTCAAGTTCTGCAGAGATTCTGAATCCAGCTTTCACAAAGCTTGAAAAATAAATTTTTGCTTAAAAATATGGAAACTGAGTCTTCCATGTTGCACAAGAAAAAATATTATAAATGATCATGAAAATTCAGTAAAACAGTGGAAGAAAACAATTTGAATGTTTTTTTCACCATCTTCCAACTGAAGATAACTTGCTTAAAAACAGGATCACAATTCATTTCATTAATCTTGAATAAGACATGGTGTTGTACAATACTGAGTAGTTTCCTATACAGCATAGAGTAATTTTAAAATGTCCTCTGAACTATTTTAGTGTGTCCCAAAACACGTCAATAATACCCAATTCTTGAAGGGAGTTGGAAACCTTTTTATGGAGACTTCGCCAAAAGTTTGTTTCAGTGTATTCGAGAATTACAAGGAACAACATAAATTTGTTCTGCCGTCAGTCACTTCATTTTTTAAAACCTCCTCTGGAAAATAAATTGAAAACCTCAGAAAAATATTTATTGAAAAATACAAATAAAAACTCAAGTATGATAAACGCTGGAACGTTTTTTTTTCTCTTTCTTTCAATACACAAAAAACCTCGATTTCAATGAACAATCCCATTTTAACAAGACTAGCTCGGGATAATCAGGACACATACTCATCAGAATTCCATGCCTAAAAATTTCCGCTCTCTTGTAATTCATGAAATCTTCCTCGATTTCAACTGGAAAAAGAACCCATGAAAATATAACCAGGACCATAAATCTCGGGGATTTATACGAAACCCATTCTAATTCTACTCTTTTCCTCTAAAAAAAAAAATGACTATCATGATCCTGAAGCAATTGTGGCATAGAAAAGCAAAAAGAAAGAAAATACAGACCGAGCTTCGAGCTCAAAGAACGCCGCCAGCCATTTCACCATTTCATCTCTCCCCAGACTGAATTTAAATGAAAGTCTTGGGAGTAAAAACTTTTATTTAATTTTCCTCTAATTCCGTAGATATTTTCTAAAAAAAAACCAATTTTTAAAAAGAAATTTTGCATGAACACACACACAAAAAAAAAACGAGGAACTTTCGAATGTCGGCCTCTTTTCCTATTTCACAGAACCAAGATTCCAGGACGAATTCTTAGCTTTCTTCTTCGCAACAAAAGCTCATGAATAACGTCAACTTTAAAAACATTATTTATTCTTCAAATTAAATAATCTATATAAATCCAGCCTGCATTTAAATGAAAGTCTTGGAGTAACAAAATGTACAGTATTGCCTTTTTCCTATCATTTTGTAGATATTTTCTAGAGAGAAGAAGACAAATTTAAAAAATGTATTTCATGAACACATACACAAAAAAAAAGAGAAACTTCCGAATGTCGGCCTCTTATCCCATTTCAGGAAAACCAAGATTCCACAATAAAAGAGAAATTCGCAACTTTCTTCTAGTTAAAAAACATATTTTATTAGATTTTTCGGGGGATTCGTTCCTAATTTTTACGAACTGATGAATCAATTAAATGAGTTACCATTGAAGTTCATGGGAAAACGAGATCCGACATGATGATGTTTCGACGTAGGGACAAGGTCCCAACACAAATTCCGTCCGCATCTCGGGGTCTCATTGCATTGTATTTGTTGAATAACTGGTGCAATCTATTCTGAATCTTTTTCCACACTTTCCTTCAGTGAATAACGACGATAATTACAGTGAGACCCCGAGATGCGGACGTAATTGGTGCATTAAGAGTGTTCCCAAGTCAAAATGTCCCCAAGTCGAATCTTGTTTTCCCATAGACTTGCATTATATAATTTTCAATTGGTGTTTTATGAAAGAAATATTCTAGAATTAGTGAATACATTTTCAAATCAATAAGAACATTTGGAAAATTGAATAGTGTATCTCCGAACTAAAATTTTGGCATCTACAAAAATAACATTCAAGTGAAAAAAAGTAGTAGTACCTCCATGTTGGAGGTAATTTTTTTTTATTAGCTAAATGGATGGTAATTTGGTGAGAGAAATGCCCCAGAACTTTTCTGACATAAATTTTAGGGTTGGAAATACTGCACTCATTTTTCAAAAGATCAGAACACAAAAACAGTTGAAGAGAAAAAAAAAACAATTTGGAATTACAGTACAATAGTTTCACTTCCTCGTCACTTTTTTATTCAACAGCCGCGAGATGAAAGTAAGTCTCCTTAAAGACTTATTCAAGTCCACATTCACTTATTTTGATGACGGTACAGTATTATATAGTACCAAGATTGTTTAGCAGACTGTTGGGCTTACAAAAATAAGAACAGTTAAATCGCATCACGTGCTTTCAAAAGAAACAACTTCACTCTTCTCCACCTCTTTCAACACTGAAACTTGAGTCATGCGAATTGCTTTCCACATGGTGAGTCATGAAGGACGAACACGGGTAGGATAAAAAAAATTACACAAGGCGGAAATTGGAAATTATATTCGTCTCAACTGGTTTTTCGTTCTCATAATCGTCATTCGGAAAGGGGTTTTTTATTTTGCCAGTTCGAAGACACCAGGGAAGAAAAATTTAGTTTATGAATTTTTCAGTTTTCTAAAATTTGTAAAATTATGAACCCAAGATTGTCGTGAAGGAAAATCCGGGGGGGGGGGGAAGAAAAAACTATTTTAGATTCGAACTGTTTCTGATTACATCCGACGTTCGAATAGTCATTTTATTCTGCCAATTCGAAGAAACCAGGCAACAGAAAAGTGCACTCTGTAAATTTTTCAATTTTCCAAACATTTGTAAAAGATTAACCCCAGGGATTTCGAAACCCAAAGAAACAAAAATGAACAACGGCGAAAAATTGAAATTATATTCACGTTAAAACGTAATCGGCATTCCAATGTTTTTTTCTTGCAACAGTTCGAAGACACCAGGGAAGAAAAACTTAAGTTGATACATATTTTTAGTTTTCTAAAATTTGTAAAATTATGAACCCAAGATTGTCGTGAAGGACAATGCGAAAAAATGGTTTTCGATTCAAACTGCTACTGAATACATCCAACGTTCGAATAGTCATTTTATTCTGCCAATTCGAAGCCACCAGGTAACAGAGAAGTGCATTCTATAAATTTTGAAATTTTCCAAAAATTTGTAAAAGATTGACCCCAGGGATTTCGAAACCCACGGAAACAAAAATAATCATTGGCGGAAATTTAAAGTTATATTCACATTAAAACATAATCTTCATTCGAGCACTTGTTTATTCTGTCAATCTATGGCCACCAAGAAACAGCAAAAAAACTATACAGAATTTTTTATTTATTTCCAAAACATTTTAAATGGATAAACCCTAGGAATTACAAAATAACGCATTAATTTGGTCAATTTACATTCGAAGAACCATCGCATTCTCCTTCGAAAAATGTTCAAAACTCAAGTTGGAGTCCTGCGAATTATTTTTATCATGAGTCATGTGGGACACACAAAAAAAAAGGCGAGGGAGGGAAATCATATTTCTCAGAACTACAGTAATTCCTTTCACCATTTTAATCCTAACTTTCCTGTTTCTTCCACCGAGGAAAAACTCCCTCAGGCATAAAGAAAATGCTTCGAAGAAAAAAAAAAAAGGATTCCCGCAACCGGTTCTTTTCGCCATTTCCATCTGAATGTGCCATTTCCCCCCGCAAATCTACAGCAACCAGACAATGAGAAATATATTTCTTTGACTCTAGAGTCTGGCGTTTTAAAATTTCTAATACTGCACTTTCACTATTGTGAATCCTTAGGATTTCAAAATTAACCATTAAGCTGATATTTCACATTCATAAAAATTTTTTTTTCAATACTGTATTCTCTTCGAAAACAAAGTTGGAGTCACGCGATTTTATTTCTTCATGGTGAGTCATGGAATGGAAATAACAGAAGCCAAAACGAAAATACAGGAGTGTGATTGGGAAAGTACAGTGAGACCCCCAGATGCGGACGTAATCGGTGCATCAAGAGTGTCCTTAGGTCGGAATGTACCTAAGTCGAGTCTCATTTCCACTTAGACTTCAAGACTTCAATGCTAATGTATTTGATTGGTTCTCCTTTTTGTCAAAAATTAGAAATGAGTCCTCCAAAAAAATTTATATATATACAGTACATATATATATAAATTTTTTTTGAGGACTCATTTCTAATTTTTATATAATATATATATATATATATATATAAAATTTTTGAGGACTCATTTCTAATTTTTGACAAAAGGGAGAACCAATCAAATACATTAGCATTGAAGTCTAAGTGGAAATTATACTTTTTTTTTATTCGAACATATATTCGAACATATTTTTTATTCGAACATTAATTTGTGCAATGGACAAGTCTGTTAAACAAAAAGTCCTGTAGAAGAATTCAATTATATAAAAATTGAAAACTTTCAAATGTCAAAACTAATTTTAATCCAATGGAAGTACGTTTAGCAGATTTTGTCTGTTGGGTGGGAGGAAACTACTGTACCAGCAGAGCTGGTCTGTTGAGCAAAAATCCCTTGCGCGAAAGGTCTGTTATGCGGGGGACCACTATATATACTGTATATATATATATATATATATATATATATATATATATA
>CAJPEX010004026.1:0-14481 GCA_905338405.1 Notodromas monacha
ACAATGAGGTAAATATAGCCATGGTCCCTGAAATGTAATTGTAAATTGCTAATATCTTCTGCGATAGATTTCAATCCAGGTATACTGGCAGGGATTTCATTCACGGCATTTATTTCAATATTCTCCAAAGTGGGGGTTAATTCCTTGAATGGTCCATTAATTTTAGTATACCAACAATGGGGTCTAAATTGGATAATTCCAGAATAAGGGATCTCGTAGGTACTTTCGGTGGCTTGTGAATTTTCTCCAGAACAGTACTGAGTTATTCTACCCTTATGTGAATCTACAAATGCAAATTCATCAGGGTCCAATTGTATAGCCAGATTTTGAGGTCTATCAATTTCAACTAATGGGCATTTTCCCTTGATTGTTGATTCCAGATCACCGTTTTGTATGGCTTTCACACAATCATTAGCTTCATAAACTGGAGGCCTGTGAAATTTACATATTCGACAAATCGAATGGCCAAATCGAGGTAGACACAAGGGAAGTTTGTTAGCTTGTAAAGCATATAGTCATGCACCTTGTGAGAGCAAATATGGTTCTGTTAAATTTACTTTGTGCCACTTTGGTGTTAACATGTAGGTATCTTCTGCTATGGGAATGCTATGTACCTTGGCTAAATCAAACATATTCAAGTGCCTTATGATTGGAACAACTGTTGTTAGACAATAATTACACGTATCATTTTTTCACATCCATCCATGACTCCAATAGTTAGTGGATGGGACTTCAACAGGGTCAATAGTTCTTAGATGGGTGTTATGTATATTGGGGGCTTGTTCTCAGCCTCAATAATCTTTTTCAACACAATATCTACATAATCTTCGTAATACAAATTACTGGGATATTGGAAACGGTGTACCCTGTCAATGTCTTGCAGCATTAAATTTACTGTATCAGATGCTTGAGTTAATTCTAATCCAAAACTGAGTAGTATGAACCATTGTTCAGTGGTATTTCTTCTATTGTAATTTAAATTGTTAGCCATTTTCAAAGCCATTTTCAGAACCTTGCTTGTTTTTGCATGGAAGTTTAAGGACATTAGTAGTTGCACCCATTTTTGTTGAATTATGGTGCTAGTCACTTCGTCTTTTCTTCGATGTATTACAGGAATCATTCCCATATACAGAACATCTGTTGGAAAGTTTCTAGGTTCCGTCTTCATACAATATTTCAGGCTTTTTATTCAGTCTTCAAATATCTGATATTTAGCTTTCATGATACTAAAAGTTGCATCTCTCACAATATTTTCTTTTACGTCTTTGTCCTGTTCTGTATATTTGGAAACCTTGTTCATGATTTTGTCTGATTTTTCCACAAATTCTGCTATATCTATTGAAGATTCTAAAGTCCAATAGTTGCTGGGTACACAGACAGGATACATCTCTTCCGTTACGACACCAACACTTCCAGGGAAGTTCCTAATTGGGGAAACTTTATCAAACTGATTAAGATTAGATGAAGTTCCTTTGTCGTTTGCGGGGATCTCTTGTATTGTGAGGGAAGACACCATCCAGAATAATGTACACATACACAAAGTCCAATATTTTCTATACACTTCAATTTTTTCAGTTATTTCAACCAGTTGTTGTTCTCTTGATCGTTCAACGAAGACTGAACTTGAAAATATACGTAGGAAGAGAGGGTGAGGAAATATGCATATTCTATTTCCCTCTTCCTCTTCCTCTTTCCCCATTGGGTGAAGCCTTGGCTTTTTCCATTGCTTCAACTATTTAGGCTTGTTGCCTAGTCAGAGGTCGATGTATAAAGGCTGGTTGCCCTCGCCTACGTGTCCTTGTTGGTAATATATTTTCCAGGTTCAGGTGCCGAAGGGAGGGACGGTCCATAACGTCCTTCTCTCCTTCCTGCTCTTTTGCTTCGGGCATCTGTTCCGTCTCACTCAGTTGAACATCTGCTTCTTCTACTGGATTTTCTTCCTCTTTGATGGTTTCGTTTAAATCTTTCTTTTTCTTTTTCTTACTCTTAGGAATGCTTTTTCATTTTTCCTTGAACTTTTTCCACCTTTCCTTGTTTTTCAATTGCCTGGGTGTTAGGGCTGTAGCCCCTTCTTCTTGTTTGGCTTGAGAGGCGGGTGTGTTGGCATTCAAGGCTTCTCTAGCTGGAGTAGAAAGTTTTTCCAATAATTCGGGAGTACTGTATGCAGGTGGCAGTCCTTGTTCCAAGACGGTTTCGGAAAAACTAGGGAGCGTATCATTTTCATTACTGAAATACTTCCCAAATTCATCTGTAACTTTGGTCAATATTTCTTTCATTTTTTGGAATATCCCCGGTTTCTTTTCTGGGGTTTTTACCACAATTGTTTTGTCCAAACCGGGTACAGAGACAAAAGACTCTTCTTCAGAAGTGTCTTCAGCTGATTCGTTTTGTTGGCCCTTTTTTCCCTGTTGTTTTAGTATGGTCTTGTTGTCCGGTTTTCAAGAAAATATAAAAATTTGATAGTATGTCCTAGCGCCTTTTATTTCTTACCTTCTTTTAGAACCCGCAACTGTTATCTTTACTTTTACTCTCCTTTATGTCCGGGTTGAACTTTTGATAAAAAGTTCAGTTCTCCTTCTTTCAGAAATAATCTCAGAGTCCGTTTTCTCTTTCTAGAGATATTTATTCGCTAGCAAACGTACTCGTACTTCAGGACGAGGTTTCTAAAAACACTGAACTTGCGACGACCAAAAACACAGCTTTTATCAACTTCACACGGAATGTGGTTGTAGCAGGAAATAGGACGTGATTATGCGGGGGGCCGGCCTCCGGCGGTCGGCAACAACGTTGCTGGGCTGCAAGGCTCATTGGAAATGCTAATGAAGGAGACTGAAAGGGGGAACATTCTTCTGGCGTCTCGGGGCGCAGTACAAGAGGTATTGATATGTTTAATACTTAGTTTCAACCAAGTATTTACCAGAGTTACCAATAAGGGAAGCAACAAAAGTTCTTGCTGGGAATCTTCCCAAACTTTGGGTACATTCCAATAGACCGACAACAATCACCCGGCTCAAAAAGAAAAGCTTGCTTTTCAAAAAGAGCTTCGAAGTGCGAAAGTGTCAAGTGCGATAATCAAGTGCAAGAAAAGTTTACATTCTTTTGTTTCAGCTTCCAACTGATTATTTGGGAACTGGTTGGCGTTATCACTCCCTCATTCAAGTACTTGCGGTTGTTCAGTGCGCATCAGAAGTAGTTCCAAACTTAAATCTTTGTTGGAAACGCTTAAAAAAATGCAAGGTTTAAGATTCTTTGTTGTGGGCTTCTGCTTCGGTTTTAATGTTATTTCTACCAAGACGGAAGATCCAAACTGTAAATTAATAAGTGGTATTTGGACTTGCGAAGATATCTGTAAGGAAGGGGCAAGGAATGCTTTTGCATACGACGGTATTGTAAAGTTGGTAGGTCCGGAATTAAATTTGGATTGTGCTGCTTTTAACCGCATTTCGGTGAGTAATGTACACAAAAAAAACAAGGGATCCACAAATATACATACAAGTTCAACATAACAATCAAAAAGTGACAAATCATAAATTTTTCAATTGATAGCGGTAATTTTTTACAAAACACAGATGGTGATCTTGGACGGGGACGTATCTTGCACGGGAGCCTCAACCAGCTACAGCGTAGAATTGGTGGGTGGCGAGTGTGTAGGTGGAGCAGGAGACAGAGATTCTTCGGCTTCAGAACGGACATCTCCAAGTTTGCCATCATCTTCTTTCTTGGTACCGGTGGCTTCGATTTCCGTTACTGCCTCTTCTTCCGATAGTGCAGTGGTTTCATCTGTTGCCGTGGAAGAATTGTCTTATCCGGAACTCAAGCAACAATCAGTGACAATGAAACAGGAGAGCATGACCAGAGAGAGATCCTGGACTTCAACACCGAAAGTGACAGCCTCTTTGTCCCATTACGTATTGGGGGGACTCTTGCTCCTGGGTGTTATGTTGGGCGGCTGCCTCACGGTTGCCGTATATTGGGCGTATTCCATCACATGTCACCGGTTCACCCAAGTAGGAGTTAAAGATGATTAATAACATTCCAAATATCCATTTTTTCCATTATTTAATCTAGTTAAGGACAGGGCAACGAAGTCCAGAAAGAATCGAGCTAGAAGGCATTGTTCTAGAAGAAGCGTTAAACAATGAAAACAATGCAGAGAACAAGGAAGGAAGTGATTGTACCACCACGACTGGAGATGTTGACAATGATGTAGAGACCGTGGTTAATTTTCCACCACCTGATGATAACCTTTTGCCTCGTTATCCTTCCCAAACTTCTGTTTTAAGTGGAGAAGGAATGATTCGGAAGACAAAGGTAAAAGTAACATCAAAATATAGGTTGGAAAATATGGATTTTCTCTCGAATTTAGCATCAGGTCTGAAAGAGCGGGTAAAATATACGCGAGAGATAGATATTCCGTGTGCAAATATTAACGATGTTGATAGCGCGGTATTTTCTATTCCGGGTTCTGACGATGCTGCATTATATGAATATGAATTGTGAAGAATTGAGAAAATAAACAAGAGAATGAAATATCATGCATTTGTACATTTTATTGTTAGAAAAAACCCAAACCCTTGAAACCGTGGTTATTACATCAATTCTGTATATTTGTGACACATATATACGCGGACTTGTGTACACATCTACATACATTTTTCTCTCTGCCAAATTCTTCAAAAAAAAAAT
Organism: Notodromas monacha; assembly: GCA_905338405.1. Taxonomy (NCBI): domain Eukaryota; kingdom Metazoa; phylum Arthropoda; class Ostracoda; order Podocopida; family Cyprididae; genus Notodromas; species Notodromas monacha. Next base: position 4,687 of record CAJPEX010004026.1, read on the forward strand.
AAGAGAAACGGCACAAGTGACGGAAAGAATAGAATAAAGCGTTTGGAATAGGGACTTTGTAAAACATTCGAAAAAATTCTTTTAGTTATCCCTGCAAGAAGGGAGCCAGTCTGGTAGCAAGTTTTATTGCGCTGGCGCACGTGAATCGTCAGTGCCGTGTCGATTTCCTTTATTGCTCAGGGACCCCTGGTTGTTTGTCGCGTTCTATTCATTGACGAGGGACCCCTTATCCATTTAACTCTATAGAATTTCCGTAAATTCGTGAAAACAAGTTACTTTAAAACAGTATTCTCTTCTACTTCAATACGTCTGGAGTGTGCGTGGTATACCCTGTATGGGGTTCAACATTGCCGATTTCAGCAAACTAGATCTTCCGTATCCCGGTTTGAATCCTCGTCAGGACCAGATATTTAATTAGAAAAGAGGCAGAAAAGTCGGCCATGAAACGTTACAGCATGTTTGAAAATACTGAAACGTCTCTTGTTCGATTTGTCGGTTCTTGAGTACTCGTATACTGAGAAATTCTGAGGTATCGGCAACTTCCATCCTGGCATGTATTGAAATCAAGCTAGGGTGTGCGAATTGCCAATATGACGGAGTTGTGATCTGCGATAACTGGTAGAGGAAGATTGAGAGTTTCATAGATTGATGAGTAACCTAGTACCTGACTACGGTAGCACGGTTAAACAGTGATCCGAGTTTTGTACTTAGGATTGTTCGGAAATCAGTTCGTCGAGGAAAGCAGACATCAGGAGGGGGTATATCTGCACAGAGACGGAGACTTGACACTTGTAACTCTGGGTAAGATGGATTGTAGTCTCACACAGAGATTGCATGGTGCTAAGTCTTTTTGTTTAAACAAATCTCAAGGAGGGGTAAAAACGTCGCGTGGGGGTTGTAAGCGTAATTACTTCAGAATTATTTTGACTAATTTCTACACGTCTACGTCTTCTCTTAATTAGCACTCTTATTTTTGCATAGCAGAAATATAACAAAAGTAGCAAGATAATAAGAGACATAGAGGAAAGTCCTATTAAGTAATAATGTCCAAAGTCTTGGAAATGAACTTGTACTTCACTAATATCTTGGACTATTTTTCTCGGTACTTCCTCTTGTACTATTTCTGTGATCGCTTTGAGTTCTACTCCTGGTATTTCTACATTAGGAATTATATCGTTCAGAGGCCCATTTATTAAGGTGTATCTACAAGAGTTATGGAACTTTAGTATACCAGAATGCGGTAATTCATACAAATTTTGCGTAGGGCCATTGCCTTGATCGCTACAATATTGATTTATGCTTCCTGATAGGGGATTTACAAAAGCAAATTCGTCTTGATCAAGTCTAATAAATTCACGGTGAGGCGTACCAGTTTTTTCCAATTTGCATTCATTTTCTATATTAGTTTTATTATCATTTTTTAGGATAGACACAATGCAGTTATCTAAATTATGATTTGGGACACTTTGAAATTTGCAGAGTTGACATAATGAAAAATCAATGGAATCAACGCAATTGGGTATGTTATCTTCATTTAGTCCATAGAATTTCTCGTTGTTTGTCAAAACATATTTATACAGAAGAAATACCTTTTTCCATTTAGGAGTTCCTAGATATGTTTCCTGAGACACTGGTAAATTATGAATTTTGAAAATATTAAAAAATGAGGATTTGGTGATAATGGGTACTACTATCAATGAATGAAACATACACGTATTTGGTAATATTGAACTCGAATTAGTATTGCAATTTTGAAAGACTCCTATAGCTAATGGATTGGTATGAATTATATTTATTAATTCAGCATCAGTAAGAGAGCTTTTTTCTGCTATCAGAAAGGCGTTTAAAGACGTACGCAAATGATTTGGACTAATTAAATTAGATGGGAATTTTAGATCATTACGATTTTCCACATCACTTATGATGGATGTTAATATCATATTTAACGTATTTACTTGTGATGACATAGTTAGCGTTAGGGATTCGTACGCTCCATTTGACCAAGCAGCTCTGGTAGCGTTATCCGCTTCCAAAACTGACTTTACTATTTCTTCTATTATGGAAAATAGAGTATTTGGTTCAGTGGGGGAAATTAGTATCCTTTTCTCATCAAAGTTTGCTAAGAAGTCAGAGGGTACATTACTGAGTTTATAGAGTAACCGATCCTTATTAAAATATGAAAAAGGATGAGAAGGAAGCCTAGAATAAATGAAGGCCTTATCATAAAGTGATGTACTTAATAAGGTTAATTTATCGATTGCTGACTGTAAACCTTTAGCTACATTTGGTACTTGATTTCCATATTCTGGAGTTGATATAGATATTAAATATTTGACCAAATTATCTATCAACGTATTCATTCTAGATTGAAATAACCCAATAGGTGTTAATCGCTCAATAGTCCATTTTGTCTGTGGAATACAAATAGGATATTTCTCAGAAAAAGTTATTCCTTTGTTTCCAATGAAGTTTCTGATAGGGGAGGAGACATTACTTTGTTTTGATGAACTAGTTAATCCCTTATTTTCAGGTAATTCCATTATAGTAAGTCCCCATGATACGTAAAAAGATGAAAAGATTATTAGCCAATAATTTGTCATTTCGAATTTTCAGTTATTTCTTCAATAATGTTATCTAGGGAGGTATCGGCGGATAAATTCAAATCGTCTACCTTTCTTTTTTGATCCAATAATTGCTGTTGATGCTCACGTTGGCGGTCCAATAGTTCTTTAATTTTATCTTCCTTGTTATCTTGCCTTGTGCGTGCCTCAATGATGTTCTCGGTATCTAATCCTTGCAGAGCACGTGGTCCATAAGGTTGACGCTTATTGATCTTCACTGGTGTGCTTCGGTTTTCCGGAAGGAATGTTTTCCGTAGCGTGGGATCTGGATCTGTAAATTCTTCACCAATCATATCAGTAAGATCTCCAAGGAATTCTTGAGTACCCTTATAGAATTGTTTGGCCCTTTCTATAAATGAAGGTCTATTGGGAACTGATGATGGTACGAGAGTATTTTCTTCTTCCTCAATTTCGTTGGATAATTCTGATACAGGGGTAGTTGGAGTTTTTGTAATTTCAGGAGTATTAATTTTTTGTGGGATTATTAATTTAATTGGGCTAGGTAGAACCACTTGAATTTTTGGTGGAATAGGTATCCTTTGGGTTGGTATAACCGTTGGTTTTTCTTCAGTTGGGATGTCGTCATCAAAAATTATAGGCATTTGAATTCCTTCATAAGGTTGAGATATATCAACTTGAGTGGGAGGATTATTATACAGAGAATTATCACTTGTTGCAGAAGGGTTAAGTTTCTTCTGCTCTCGCACATTATAGGGGCGGAGATAGCTTGAATGCACTATATCAGTACATTCACTATCAGGATCTTTAATTCGATATGAGACTTTATTAATTATCTGAGTAATAACAAAGGGACCTTTATACTTAACGGACCACTTACGTCCTACATATGTTAATGTATCGTGGGATCGTAGCAGTACTAGGTCATTGATCTTGAAAGAAGGTATTTTGGCATTAATGTTGAGACGAGATAAATAGGCCTGTTGACGTTTCTCAATAATATATTTAGCTTTTTCTTGTAACTTTTCTATCGATACATTTTTATGGAATATAAAATCTTTAATATCCGTATAATTGTTTACATCGGAAAAATCCCAAGGCACCCAATTAACATTTGGTTTTTGACCAGTGACTAGTTGATAGGGGGACATTTGAATCGCTTCATGTTTACTAGAATTATGAACCCAAGCTGCTAATTTTATTAAATGGTCCCATTTCGTTCTGTTGTTAGGGTCTAGATGCATAGCTATATATTCGTGAAGCTCCTTATGGGAGCACTCATTCTGACCATTGGCCTGTGGATGGTATGCCGTGGTTGTACGGGCATTACTTCCCAAAACACGTGCTAATTCACGGAATATAGCTGATAAGAAATTCATTCCGCGATCGGTCAGGATGACACAAGGGCACCAAATTGACAGACCCAATGATCCAAGAAGGCTTTGGTTATAGCGTCAGCTCCAGCATTAGAGAGCGGAATAAACGAAATCCAGCGAGATAGTCAGTCTTGGATGACTAAAACATATTTGTTTCCGGAAGAACTTTGGGGTACCGGACCAACGATGTCCAAACTAACTTCTTCAAAACATTTCGTTGGTACAGGCATAGGATACATGGGGGAGTTATGCTTATAGATTTTATATCTTTGGCAAGTGTCACAATTTTTTATAAAAGCGGAGACATCTTTGTCCATATTAACCCAATAGAAATGTTCCTTCAACGCAAGGAGGGTTCTATCCTCTCCCGGGTGACCAATGGCTGGAGGTTCATGATACAATTTTATTATATAGGGTCTTAAGTTCGGGGGAATCCATAATTTATTTCCACGTTCAGTTTCTTCATATAGGAGATTATTTTTTGAGAAAAATCCTTTTCCTGTAGGCCATTTGTTTGAAGGAATTTGGGATAGATATTGCATTACAACCTCAAGGGGAACATAAGGGGTCATATTCTCACTGAAGAATGCTGGTGATAAATAATTACAAAGTTTGGTGATAGGGGGATATCTTGAAAGAGCATCAGCATGGGGGATGTTCTTTCCTTTTTTATATTCGACGGAGTAATTAAATTTGTTTAATGTAGTAAACCATTTTATTGCACATTGACTATCGTTATGTCGCTGCTTACTAAGAAATGGGATAGCAATATGGTCAGTTTTAATTATAAAAGGGTAACCCCATAGGAATGATTGAAACTTTTGTACCCCATAAAATACTGCTAATCTTTCTCTGTCAGTGTTGGGATATTTGCTTCCTGTTGAATTAAGGGAACGAGAGACACATCCAATTAATTGTTCATGCTTACCATCCTTTTGAGTGAGAACAGCACCTATAGCAATATTGGAAGCATCAGTCGTCAATATGAATTCCTTATTGAAATCGGGAAATGCTAGAACAGCAGTGGTCATTAGACAATTCTTTAAGCATTGTACTGCATTCTCCTGTTCTTCTGTCCAAATAAATTTAGATTCCTTTTTTAATAAATTATGTAATGGTTTTGCTAGAACAGCATAATTTTCTATATGAGCTCGGAAGTATCCAGTGAGACCTAAAAAAGCTTGAACACTTTTTACATCAATAGGGGTAGGAAATTCCCGTATGGCTCTCAGTTTTTCCTCGGTAATACAAATTCCATTACTACTAATTAAAAAGCCTAGGTATTCGATTTCATTAAGGAAAAATTGGCACTTTGAAAACTTTACTCTTAATCCTGACTTCTGTAACCTTTCGAAGACATTATTAAGGTGAGTTATATGGGATTCAGCATCAGGAGAATACACTACTATATCATCAATATAAATGAAGGCGTAGTTACCTAAACATCCGTCGAGAACAAGGTTCATCATTCGTTGAAAAATACTTGGGGAGTTCTTTAACCCCATAGGAAGTCGAATAAATTCGTAATGATTGGAAGGAGTAGAAAAGGCAGTCTTATGTCTTTCTTTGGGATGTATTTCTAGATTATAAAACCCATGCAATAAGTCTAAAGCAGTAAAATATTTAGCTTTTCCTAATTCCTCAAAAATTTGATGGATGAATAACTTGCGACGGTAAGTTGTACAATTGGAAAATCCAGAGACGTCCGGATTTGGAAGATTGTAAAAGATCAAAATTAACTAATTTACGACAACAACATTAACATATGTAGGACGTAAGTGGTCCATTAAGTATAAAGGTCCCTTTGTTATTACTCAGATAATTAATAAAGTCTCATATCGAATTAAAGATCCTGAGAGTGAATGGACGGATATAGTGCATTCAAGCTATCTCCGCCCCTATAATGTGCGAGAGCAGAAGAAACTAAATCCTTCCTTAACAAGTGATAATTCTCTGTATAATAATCCTCCCACTCAAGTTGATATATTTCAACCTTATGAAGGAATTCAAATGCCTATAATTTTTGATGACGACATCCCAACTGAAGAAAAACCAATGGTTATATCAACCCAAAGGATACCTAATCCACCAAAAAATCAGTTGGTTTTACCTATAGCCCAATTAAAACCCCAAGAAAAATTAATACTCCTGAAATTACAAAAACTCCAACTACCCCTGTATCAGAATTATCCAACGAAATTGAGGAAGAAGAAAATACTCTCGTACCATCATCAGTTCCCAATCGACCTTCATTTATAGAAAGGGCCAAACAATTTTATAAGGGTACTCAAGAATTCCTTGGAGATCTTACTGATATGATTGGCGAAGAATTTACAGATCCAGATTCCACGCTACGGAAAACATTCCTTCCGGAAAACCAAAGCACGCCAGTGAAGATCAATAAGCGTCAACCTTATGGACCACGTGCTCTGCAAAAATTAGATACCGAGAACATCATTGAGGCATGCACGAGGCAAGATAACAAGGAAGATAAAATTAAAGAATTATTGGACCGCCAACGTGAGCATCGACAGCAATTATTGGATCAAAAAAGAAAGGTAGATGATTTGAATTTATCCGCCAATACCTCCTTAGATAACATTATTGAAGAAATAACTGAAATTTCGAAATGAAAAATTATTGGCTAGTAATCTTTCCATCTTTTTACTTATCATGGGGACTTACTACAATGGAATTACCTAAAAATAAGGGATTAACTAGTTCATCAAAACAAAGTAATGTCTTCTCCCCTATCAGAAACTTCATTGGAAACAAAGGAATAACTTTTTCCGAAAAATATCCTATTTGTATTCCACAGACAAAATGGACTATTGAGCGATTAACACCTATTCGTCTATAACTTGGGAATTCTCGTAATATGGGTCATACGTTTCAGAATTCTCCTTGTTTGTTTCTAAGTACCCAAACTCTTCTGACAATTCTTCTACGTCATCTTCAAATTGTATCAAGGGCTCCTCATTTTGGTTATATACTTCTTCGCTTTCATCATAGTTTTCATTATATGTTTGATATTCTTCTAGCATATTATTATTATAAACCCTTTTATTTCCTTGGGGACAACAATTTGGTCCTGGTCTTCCTCTAATAATTCTTCCTCTATTATTTCCTCTTGCATGCATAGTAGATCTTTGAGTCGGGATAGGAGGACGTTGGTTTCTAGTATTAAACGATCGTCTTGGGGTCATGTTTGTATAATTTGCAACTCTAGGCGAGTGAGTAGTTCCTCTTCGCATCATAGGTCTTCCGGACCGTCTCACAGGGGGTCTCTGGGAATAATTGGTGTAGTGCTGAGCGTTGTTTTGGGTTGGATAATTGGTTGACGGGTTGGTCCAAGGTTTTTTATGAGGACATTCTGCAATGTAATGCCCATTTAAACCACATCCGTAGCAAGGTTCATTATTTAATCGTACCGTATTTGCAGGCTTATTGAAGTTATTCATAGTACAATTATTTCCTCTCTTGATATTTAACTGAAAAGTTTCGCAGGAGTAAGTCAAACGGCCAGTGGCAATCAACATTCTTTCAATTTTAATGGTTGATTCTACTGCAGCTTCATAATTGTCAGGAATTTCATTCATCCTTTCTTGGATGTGAGGTTGCAATCCCGTAATGAATTTATTAAGTTTAATCTCTGACAAGAAGTTATTCCTACACTGGGCACTAATAATCTCTTGCTCATACGTAGGATTAGCAACGAAAGTTTTTATACCATCTTGTCTTAAAACTTTAACTTCGGGGATATGATCAGCATTTAATCTACTGGCTGCCAAATTCAACCTCAGAGAAAAGTCTTGAACTTTCTCATTTACCCCTTGCTTAATTTGGTCCAGCGTAGTAATTCCGTCTGCCAAATTTTTCGGTTCGAAATATTTTTGTAGGTGCCTGATTATAACTTGGTATGGTTGGAATTTTAGTCCAGTTTCCGCATCAATTAGATTGTAAGCCTTCGCTGCCACTTTTGATAAGATCAAATGTCTTATTTGTTGATCGTTCATAGGATTGGCTTGTAGCAGGGCTAGAAATCTGGAATACCAGGCGCTCCAGGCAATACTATTGCATTCTCCAGTAAATATGGGTAAATTATTAATAAATGCATTTGCCGTCTGAGTGTTTGGAGGAAGCACGCTTTGACCTTGGGATTGATTCCAGACTACCATTTCTTCAGGTGTCGGAGTGTCTAGAGTTCCCAGCAAGGTATTAGACATCACTGCTTTCTTTAATTCGGAAGCTTCGGCAATATTTATCGTACGTTCTATAGCTTGATCTTCAATAAATCGTGCCAGAAGGGCATTGTTCCGGTCATTTAATTCTTTCTGAGCATCCGTTATTTTCTTTAAACTAATGGCCGTATCTTTTTCAAGCTTTTCCAAATCGCTGATAGTAGATTCTAATTGTAGTATCTGAGTGTTAATCATCTCCGTTCTTGGAGGTCCAGATTTCTCTAGTTCCTTTTGTAATTTAGTGATCTTATTTTTTCTCTCAATAATAGATCTTTGGAGGAAATTAATCTGATCTATTGGGGCGAGCTGGAGGAATACTGGAGGCATGCGATTATGATCAAGAGAGTCGGACGCGATTCTAGACATAGAGGATCCTGTCATGGGTACCTTAGCATTGTTTAGTTGAGTACTAGTAGATGGGGTAATTATTGTGTCGTCTAAGTTTGTTTCTTCGAATTGTCCATTTTCGGGAATTTTTCCAGTAGCCATTATAAGTTTTAACCTAACTAGATTGAATCTGAAATAATGTCTTAAGAAGAAGGTCGCTCAAATATTATACGCAAAGTACAATATCTGATTGTCCTGAGTTTTTTATGCTTTGGGGTTAGTGGTTAGTCACCTTTTAAATTCAGAGGATCGTCCTCTTGACGTTTCTGCGTCTCCTCTGAAGTTTCAAAGTCTTCGGGTCTCTTTAGAGGTAATACAACTTGTAATTTATGGTTTTGCACGAATGCTTTGAAGATTTTTGCTTCTGGGGATTCACCGTATACTAGAGCAAACGTTCTTTCAGTAATTTCTTTATTAAACTGTTTAGCTTTCTCTATTGAAGTGGAAGGTTTAGAGTTGGGCAACGGTTCTGACATAAATTGTAATTAATGTACAAAAATAATATTTGATAATAATAATTGAAATAATAATTGATTGTTTCACAAGTATTCTAAATTGCACACTTCACACTCAACGTTTCTCTTACTCGTTTCGTATAGGATGGATTTTTTTTTTTTTTAATATTTTTCTATTTCTTGTAAGTTTTTGTAAAAAATACCTGAAATCCTTTGATTCCCACGTCTCCTTTTCCTTGGACGACGTTCCTTTTGGCTGACTCCTTTTTTAGGCAGTCACCAGGGTTAACTCCTCGACAGGCAGTTACCCGGAGTCAACTCTTTTAGTTGCTCCTTTAGAGTTTTCTTTCGACTCTCTTCGCTTTTATGTAGCGGAATGTGCAGAGTTCTTGACTCTCTTCGCTTTTGCGTAGCGGAATTTCAGAGTTTTCCACTCTCTTCGCTTTTGCATAGCGGAATTTCACTTCTGAATCTTTTGAATTCACTTTCTTTCTTTCTTTTCTTCTTGCACTTTGGGATCTCTGGATTTGTAAGGAGAGTATGCTTGTGCCCTACCTGCACCAACTTCACCCGGCGCAAAAAGAAGTACCGACTGCGCCACTTTATGTTGTCCGGTTTTCAAGAAAATATAAAAATTTGATAGTATGTCCTATCGCCTTTTATTTCTTACCTTCTTTTAGAACCGGCAACTGTTATCTTTACTTTTACTCTCCTTTATGTCCAGGTTGAACTTTTGATAAAAAGTTCAATTCTCCTT
>CAJPEX010004027.1:0-24559 GCA_905338405.1 Notodromas monacha
TGCGGCTTGCCTCAAATGAAACATGGCAGCTTCTTGGTCGTACTCGTCTTCCGCGCCTTCCACGCTGAATCTTCCAAGTTCGTGATATTTCGCCAAATCCAAATGTATCTACAACCCGAGTAACGCAAAGTTAGTCCTAAAAAAGTGCCGATTACACATTACCCAAACTCAGATTACCGTATTTACTTAAGTGCAACGCGTCCTTGAAGACGGGCACCCAGGTTTTTCAATCGTGCACGTTTGATTCAATTGTATCTTTAAATAAAACGCTTACTCCACTTCGCTGACTTAAATTGCCTATAATTGCAATATTTTTCAAAAATAGGGAACCTACATTTGAATTTAGACATGAGTCGGATCTGAATTCAACCAATTTATAATTGTTTCCCTTGCAACAACGTTTTCCGATTAGAATGGTAAAAATCCGCATAAGAATCAAACATAATGACAACCCAAACTTCACTAACTTTTTGAAAAATATATTCACATAATATAAATACGAAACAAGGGGGTGGGTATTAAATTGAATTATATCATGCTAAATTAGTTTATACCCAACCCCTTGTTTCCCATGAATTTAGAAAAAAGTGAACATGGTACTCCAGTAAACATGGTACGACTGATAAGAAAATCTGATTTTTTTCAAGGGTCAACACAGAAACGAGAAGAAAAGTTTCCACCCTTTTCTTCTCACAGCACATAGCGAGAGATTTTCTATGGAAGGGAAAGATTTCGTTTCAGTGCAAAACGATATTTTCCTTAAAACCGCCCGAAAAAACGTGTTGAATCTTACGTAAACTGGATATCAAGTTTTCCTTGCGAATTCTAAGAGGGCACTCAGTATCGTACGATTTTCAACATTATTTATACGTCCTCGAAGCAGCGTTGGTGCTTCCCGAAAATAAGTAGGAAACCAACGAAATAAGGCATTAACCCATATTTTCCACAGACGCACATTCAGGAATCACTATCTCAAATCGGCATTTAGTACCTCCGTGTTCTGTCGCTAGAAATCTGAAGCTCACCTGTCCAAGGACCGAATCCTTCAATTCCTCCGGCTCTCCTTCGCCCACGCCAGGCTGTTGCAGTAAAGGCCTTGCGAAGTGGGGGAGGTTAGAGGCGTTGAAAAGTCGCACATGCAGCCAGAAAGCACGGAACGCACTGTTGTTTGCTCTTTTAAGGTCCACTAGGAAAAGCGTTGAGTTCGTAGCACTGCTGCATTCCGAGTCGACACGGCGTCGGTTGTATGCAGAGAATTTCCCAGAGGACTCCGAAGCAGACACAACGGAAGCTCCGGAAACATTGCGGGACGAACCACAACCGGAGTCTCGAGCATTGCCAGTGAAGGAGACTCGGCGAGCATTGGCTATTTTCGCTAGCGTTTCATCCTCGTCTTCTTCTTCGTCCGTCGCAAGGCCACCCTGAAAACAGAAATTTATAAGACAATAAAGCCTAAAAGTACGAAAGACGACAGAAAATATTCTTTAAAACACTCGTACTCCAAAGGAAAACTGTTCAGTAAAAGCAGTCGTGCAGGGTCAATCGATCGATTTAAGTTCAGCGCAGCAAAAGTAAACGTTTACCTTCCCATTACAAAATTCATTTCAATTTGCATTTAGTTTCAAATAACTTAATCGAATTAACATGGTCTCCGTACAAACGGATTTGACACAAAATATAAGGGCAGATCTCTAGTTTACCACCAGAAGGCGTGAGCCGGTGATTCGTCCACCTTCGAACAGGTGCCACCTGAATACATTCACGTCTTACAAATCAATGGAGGCACACCATGAGAAACAGGCGAGGGTGGAGAAAAGGAACCCTTCGGAAATGAGAAAAATATTCTGCCTCTAAAAATTGATTCCAGAATTACGCAGTGCGGGAATTTCTGCGAAATTATCCCGTATATGTCACGCAGATGCCTTTCCTTCTAAAATGTCATTCTCGTGCGATCAGTAAAATTGCCCCGCTAAAATGACTGCTCCAATTCAGGGTGCGGCCAATAATCACGTACATGCGGCTAGTACCAAAATAAGGTTCCTTTCTTTCGACTCCGACATCAGATCAAGGAATTCCGCATTCCTCCAAAAAATTAAACAACTACTCGCAGGATTCTCACCTCCATAATAGTACGAGCAACGAAGTCCTGTTCATCCTCCTCCTCCTCAAAGCTTCCAATCGAAACCACAGACGACCTTGATGATCTGAAAACGGAGTCCCCGCTAACGTGATGAGACTTGTTGGGATTAGGCATCATTTTCTGCTCGGCTTTCTGTCCGGCGTGTGGTTGGCTCATGCACCGATAAACGGCCGAATGATCGTCCTTGTGCGTCTTGTGCCCTTCAGATCCCCTGGATTCCGATTGCGACGCATCCAGAACGCATTCCGAAACGAACCTGGTTCGTCCTCCCAAAGGACGCTTCGGCACGGAGGCCGACGAGCAATAAGAGCTAGTTCGGGATCGGTTTTCCAAGAACTCGATCAAATGAGCACGTTCATAACGAGAGGGCAATTTGCAAACGGCCATTTCTCCACGCACACGGGTAGCACTGTTCTTCTGCAATGAAAATACCCAGATTAGGCAAGGACAAAAATAGAACAAGCCTTCTCATCATCCAGGAAGTCTCGGGTCACAGGATAAAAGAATAAAATTATTGAACAAGCAAAGGATTTTTTCATTACTGATGGTATTACAGATTGACTCTCCCCATTACTATATTTTTTGGTCCAATAGGTTCTCTAAAACGAAAAAAGCAACTGAATCTTTCTAGCTCCTTGACTTTCGCTATAGACGGTGTCCTAAATTTTGGTGGCTAAAACATATTTCTGTTAGTCGTGTTTGAAAAGGAGATTTTTGATATGCGCAATGGAAATGTTACAGACGTTGACGAGAAGGTTGCCTGACGATATGAATTAGCCAGCAACGATTTGGCAATTGAGTTTAAGAATTGAATCCAGCTATCTGGAGAATTTCGTCTCGGAAAAACTTGGGAAATCCGAAAGAATTCGAGTTGATGTGATGCACTAATTTCCCTACTACCCCTTTTACTCCGCGATCATTTACTTGGAGATTCCGAACGATTCAACTTTGATTTTTTTTAAAGCGAAACATTCAACACGGGACGAGGATCATCATGATTCGGATTCTGAAATTCATGAAGGGCAGGAAAAAAAGAATCACCTTAATGGAATCGTGAATCGGCGACAAACAGGCTTGCTCCTGACTCGCCAGATCAAACGGAGACAGATTCAACTTGCTGCAGATCGCATTGCAAACGTGCGAATGGAAAAAGAGACCCATGCCTCTAGTGCCCAGATTTCCATCTCCGTACTCAGTCCCAGACACGGTGTGAATCTGTGGGTCGGTGTACAAATCTCCGACGCCCTGAACATCAACAACGAGCAGCTCGTGGCCCGAACGCTCAAAAGTGAAATGCGAAAACGCGTGAGGCGTCTGGCGAAATTCATCTCCAACGAAGCCAGAGTTCGAGTTATATTTCACGTAATCGCCACCGATGAAGTGTTCCAAGTGGAACACCGGTTTGTTCGGGCGATCCACGAGTTCCACAACGTACATCTGAATGATATCGACCTGCAATACACGCCGGGACCCTTGTTAATTCAACACTATTTACAGTAAGATGTCAATCAGCAGTAAATCTGCACGATTCTATTACGATTCGGAAATCGGGAATGGCAAGTGGGCATTTGTATCGACATTTAACGAGCCACAGATGCAATTCGCTTTGCGTGAATAAAAAACCATGTTTCAAGCTTCAAAAGGCTTGTCAGCTTCATCAAAATTTAGATTTACATGACAGATGCATCGAGACACTTGACAGGTAAATTTCTCAACGAAAGTCTTACTTAAATTGAATAAAAATAAACTTCCTTAGGCGTCAATATCAACGCTTGAAACCCTAACCTTCTTCGGAGGATTATGTCGATTGAATTCCTCTCCCCACAATTTCGCATCCATTTGCAGTTTTACATCTTCGAAGTAAACAGATCGGTCGACTGGTTCCATGTATCTTTTGGCCACGTAATTGTTGGATTCTTTGCCCCAGTCCTGGTGCTTCAGAAAATTGCTCAACTTCTTCCTGGGTACCGAAATGAAAAATGTCAATACGGCACCATAATCAGAAAGAAGGATGTAACGTACATTCTAAAACATTCTCGCATGGCTCCCCGATTGAAAGAATTCGGCTCCATTTTCACCACTACATCGTCTTCAACCCAAATCTTCTTGAGAGCATTGTATCTGTAGCGCTTCGCTTTTTCAACCGGATAATCGTTCAAATGAAATTTCTCCCAAGGATCCCCGAGAGCACGAGCCTGGAGAGAAAAATGATTCAATATTAAAATTGCACTCAAATACCTCGATAAATTCTCCACTCACTTTGGCAGCCGCCTTGCGCCAGTATTCCCGAGTAGAATAAGTTCTTTGGCGCTGCGGTGGCTTTGGGCTCGGAACTTTGGCAAACTTAATCCCCATAGCGACTGAAAATATCTTGGAATCTTTGTGTCGCTCGAAAGAGTCCTCATGTCCGCTGTCATCTTCACTATCTCGCTGAGTCCTACAAAGAAATCACACAGGCTGAAACAGTCGAGTGAACATAACTTCGGATAACACCCACTCACCCTTGACGAGAAATATCCGCAAGGGACAGCGGATCCATGATCATGGACTCGATATCATCGTCAATGCTTCCTCGGCTTTGTCGCCAGGTTTCATTCATCTCGACAACGACTGCTTCCATCATTACAAGTAGTATTTCTCAAAAATTCGTCAAACGAGGAAATTCCAAAACGGAAGGCGTTCAAGATTCGCCCTTCAACGGACGCGGAGCGTGAGTGTCTTGGGCGAGGATCAGATTCTTGAGGGATAGGTGGTTAGTGCATCGCATGGATTTCCGGAAATGAAAGATACATGGAACAACCGTTGCCGGCAGATGTCCCCTCTCAGCCATCTAATGGGAATCCCGACAGACGCAAGGGTTGAATAGGCTGTAATCGGCCGCGTACGACGCAGTAATCGCTACAACTTTTTTTCTGTACCACAATTTGCACTTTCAAGGGCAACCTGCGAACGACATAATTTAGAAATCAATCCGCTACCTGCACCACTCCTCAGAAATAAACGAAAGCTAAAACCTTAACGAAATTCACACCGAATGGCTGAACAGTCACGATCACGTGATAGGCACCGCTGTACCTTTTCCAACCATCGTGATGGGCAACCCACAACCCATGGGTCGTTCCACAATATTGTACGCGGTCGATGTGGAAGAAGTCCCCAAATGAACAGTAAAAAATTATTGTTCAGCGCGTTATGTACTAAGTTCAGGAAGAATACGAAGGATAGAGCTAAGACGGTTATCAACTTCTTTGATGTGCAACCAACGCACACGTACAGCATCAAGATCACGAAGGATGCACTATTCTGACTTGCAAAGCCCTGCGGCATCCCGCATCGGAACAGCTGGAACGTCGATTCAGAGCCCTCATTCCAATTGAGGCATAATCTGGGTTCATCATCGAGTAAACCCAATGAGCTCGTGCTTTAGCATAACTGTACTGTACCAAGTCCCTCGTGCGTAGTATTTCTCATAAACATTTTCCTCACGTGAACGTATTTCATCGCCTTGATGAAAGCTCTGACCAAGAGACGCTTCTCGCGCATTGAAGATAGGATTATGACAGTGCTCTATGAAAATTAATCTTTACCAACAAGAGGATAAATTATCTTCGTGCGAATTGATCAGTACTTTCTTTACCGAGCGCTTTCCGCGGAATACTTCTTTGAACTTTTCTCCTCAAATAAAAGCACTCCACCGAACACCGATAACATCTATCGCCTCCCTATATTATTCCCGATAAGCGGAAGTCAGTGGGTTCAACTGATCGCACATAACAATCAGTTAGACGAAGACCATGCGGACGGGAGGTTTCTCCCGATGTTGAATCGCGAAAGACTTCACCACAATCTCTTCATCAGTGGCGAGAGACACATTTTAATTCAGACGGACGAGCATCACGAAGTTCCAACAGTTTATCTAAGAAAATTTACCGGCTGTTCCCCCACGCTTAGCAACCGACCGGCGTTTGACTACTGCGGTCGGTGGAAACTTCGCGAATGTCTCTCTACGCCGCGAACTATCCACCCGCAATGTGCACCCTTACCCTCCTCCTCTGCAAGCCCCTCCATGCGCGCTCCCTCAATTCGTTGGGAATGACGCTCTGCGAAGCAAAAGAAAATAAAAAAGGAACAAAATAATGACCGGTACATTCAACACACACGAACATTTTCGGGATTGGAATAAAATTTGTACATATATAACCTTCGGAATTCTTCGCACGATCTTACACAGAGATTGAACTGAAAAATGTTCGCAAATAATGTTCAATATCAGTATATGTATATGCCTTTTATGCCATGATTTGATCGATTTCAATCTTCCTTTTCTCTTGACGCCGTCCTCAGAAAATATGATTGATTTGTTGTCACTCGGTGAAGAAAGAAAAGAGCGGACGAGGTTCGACATAATTTCACTGTGTTTTCCTGATTAATTTAATTCTGACTCCATTGATTAATTTTTCAATCTTCACGTTGATTTGCATCGACCAGCACCTTCCTACAAACTTATCGGCAGGGGAGAATGCATCCTGTGCAACACCTCAGTTACCATAAAAAATGAGTTCTACAAACAAAATTGGTACATATTTGGTTAATTTTCAAAAGTAAATTTGGTAAAATTTTAATGTGTAAGAAAGAATCATCATATTCACTGAAATATAAGATGCGGCCTGTCGTTTCGTACCTAAACGAACCTCATCATTTTATCTACAAGGACTCCTCTTGAGGACTTGAGCCATTCTTTTTCTTAAAGGTTGAGGGTAAGCATCATTCAGTTTAGTTAAAAAATAGAGGAAAACAACTCTGAGGATTGTAATAGGGAAGCACTGGAAAGATTAGACCAAATTTTGCTATGCAGTATTTCTGCTTGGGGCTTCAATACATATACAAGTAGTTGTAAAGAATAGTCTACTGTATTGTCAAATGCTATTCTAATCAAACTTGGAGGGACCCAAAAACAAATTTTGATTCGACAGTTTTTGAGCTAGGGAAACCAACATTATAGCTGTATGATGAAATGAATAATCATAATTCATAGTAGAATTGGTGATCATCTAGGATTTAAACTGTTGGGTAATTGAGTTGAAAGGATACTTTAAACTTGAAGACAAGGGTTCATTTGCCCAATTACACACTCATTTCCTTCTGAAGAGCATCCATTTACATTTTCATAGGTTTTCTCTTGCCTGGATCCCCCAGTAGTATAGCCCAAAGGCATCCAGAAATGCAAGCTACAGTATAGATGTTTAAAAAAAAGAACATTTATGAGTTAGATACATAGATGGACTCTCTCTAAAACAATGCAAGGGAAAAAAACTCAGTGTGGAGAACTCTCATAACATGGGCAAAGATAACTCTGTGGGAACAGACAATTTCATGCTGTGGAACAAATTGTGGACAATACAGCATATTGTTGTAGTGAGAGTCCACGTTTAGGTAAATTTAAAAAAAAAGGAATTTCGACAAGGACCAAACAGAAATTTGACCTGTAGGTAGGTTTGAGCGTACAATAGGTCCAACTGTACTTTTCACAACATAATTTCACCTATAGATAGGCTGTTGAAATTGACGCAGTATGGACAGTCAGGGCTTTGACTGTGGTCAACCGCCATGTGATCCAGTCTTACAGCCCCCACACAGAAGTGCCCTTCATTGGGTTTCCTGCCCACCCTCCTCCGGTTTCCGCCCGGCATGCGCTTCACGCTTGCCACGAATGCCGGGTACACAATCAACTCACTCCTTCGGTAATACCGATGCTAGGGAGGGAGTGCTGCCACGTTTGCGTCTCGTATGTGTGTGTGTGTCTCTCAGCTGATCTAAGGGGGGCAGCATGTGGCTTGTGAGTGTGTGTGTGAGTGTGTATACCACGGATATGCTTGCTGTGTAGGACTGTAGGAGGGAATGTGGGTGGGTGGGTGGCTGGTTCATTGTGTGTACCTGTATGTGGGAAAAGTCTAGAATTCTCCAGCCGCCCTTTTTAATCTCCCATGCCTGAAGGGAAGGAAGCTCTCTCAGAGCAGGCTTCTGCAGGGGGAAGATTGAGATCCCTATAAACAGGTGGTGGACTCCCCCAAACAACAAAATTCAAGGGACCAGAATATATTTTTTTTTGGAGCGGTTTTCCCAACCTCTGGTCTGCAGACCAACCTCAGTCCACAGAAGATTTTTGCTGGTGCACAGGACATTTTCTCCAGCATAATAATTTTTCAAAATTTGCAATGAAGTCTGTTATCTTTATCTGAAATTTTGGAAAGACAATGGCCATTTGAAATAACAGAATCTGATGAAAAAAAAGCTGGCTTTTGTCCCAACAACCCTTCAGACACATTTTCACCTGCTGAAATACATTATTTTAGTTTTTTATTCTCAGAAACCTTTCTTCAAGCCCTTCTTTATAATTTTTGAATACATTCCACTATAGCTGCTTCATTGATTCTCAACTTACTTTATGCAAAGGAAGCATAAACTGTTGATATATTGTACCTGTACTTTTGAAATACTGAAGTTGTTCAAAGAAAACTTTTTTGAGTCTGCATACATTTTATCAAACTTCGCCAATCTGCTGATTTTCGCAAGTGGAAATTTGCCAGCACGGAGAATATTTTATGGAAATTTGTCAGTCTGCAAGCCCAAAAAGCTCGGAGACATTGTTGTAGAGAACCCTATGAAACCAAAAATAAATACGAAATTGTTGAACACAGAAAACAAATTATTGCAGAGAGAGTCTACCTGTATTTGCATATAGACCAAGTTTCTCAATAACCTTTTCAACTTGAGGAGAGCTATTAAAATCAATTTACAGGATATGGTTTGCAATTTGCTGGCTTATCAAAAGAAATTCTGTTGTGTTGGGCTTCAGCCAAATGGGTGGCAAAATAAATTGAAAATTTTTCATGTTTTTCAATGCAAAAAGACAGTTTGAAATGGCCTAAGAGCACAAGGCGCGACACTGACAGAAACTCCCACAATAAGTTTAGGGAAGCTTTCTTATTTCAAAATGCATCCTCAAGTTAGGTCGCATTTTTAAAGAAATTGTTTTAAACCTATGAAAAAGTTCTGGAACGTAATCGTTGAATATTCTCTGGGGAGAGGTAGTACTGTATATAAGAAAAAAAGAGCGGATAGAAGGAAAACCCGGACATTTTTGGGGGGCCATTTTCTTCTCACCAGTTTGTCGACCCTCATTGGAAAGGTCAAGTTCGTTAAAACGCCCGGTCAAGTTAAAGATTTCAAAACCAAATAAATAAAAACGATAAATAATGCGCAGGAAATAACTCAGACGCAGCGTTTCGTACGCCACGTCGTACTCTCGTACATTCTGTTGTTGTGCCGACTCGGGCGGCACCTATTTTTCCCGAGTTAATCGGGGCATGCGCGGGCGACATCTAGTCGACCCGTGACAATAACCTTTTCAACTTGAGGAGAGCTATTAAAATCAATTTACAGGATATGGTTTGCAATTTGCTGGCTTATCAAAAGAAATTCTATTGTGTTGGGCTTTAGCCAAGTGGGTGGCAAAATGAATTGAAATTTTTTCATGTTTTTCAATGCAAAAGACAGTTTGAAATTGCTTAAGAGCACAAGGTGCGACACTGACAGAAACTCCCACAATAAGTTTAGGGAAGCTTCCTTATTTCAAAATGCATCCTCAAGTTAGGTCGCATTTTTAAAGAAATTGTTTTAAACCTATGAAAAAGTTCTGGAACGTAATCGTTGAATATTCTCTGTGGGGAGGTAGTACTGTATATAAGAAAAAAAGAGCGGATAGAGGGAAAAACCGGACATTTTTGGGAGGCCATTTTCTTCTCACCAGTTTGTCGACCCTCATTGGAAAGGTCAAGTTCGTTAAAACGCCCGGTCAAGTTAAAGATTTCAAAACCAAATAAATAAAAACGATAAATAATGCGCAGGAAATAACTCCTCAACGTCCTCAAAAAACCATTATTCTTGTTGCTAGTTGCTTTCAATGCAAGGTTACTCAACTCGTCCGGCGGAAGTTTATGGGAGTCCAAGTCCTTCCCAAAATCGGGGCCAGGATAAAAAAAAAAAAAACCGATCACTCACTCAACTAAAATACAGTAGAACTCCCGTTAATGGGTGCCTAAAATAATAATTTTTTCAAAATTGGCCGATAAATTCCTCTGATGCCATTTCCTTTTTTAAATGGAAAAATTCCTTGTGGATCATAGACTGAAGAAGTGATATTTCGAAAATATTCACTGTTATAGGTATATGGCTGCCATTTCATCACTTTCCAAAATAAATGAAAGACATTTTTTTTAAATTTCCTGAGCACGTATTTTTTGCTTTGAATACAGTGGCCCCCGCCTAACAGACCTCCCGTGTAAGGGATTTTTTCTGAACAGACGAGCTCTGCAAGCAGTTTTTCCTCCCGCCCAACAGACAAAATCTGCCAAACAGACTTCTTTTGGTTTAAAATTAGTGTTAAAAATTAGTGTTGAAAATTGAAATTTTTAATTTTTTATGTAATTGAATTCATGTAAAGGACTTTTTGTCTAACAGACTCATCCCTTGCATGAATCAAGTCTGTTAGACGGGGTTGACTGTAATTTTTTCCTTTATTGTACTTCGTTGTACGATCAACACTCAATCCAGGACCATCCTCAAAGTGTGTCATAAATTTCACCTGAACCTATCTTCCACTGTGTATTATGTGCATAACATGCATAAGATACCCTTGATTCAATGCCAACTTTTGTTGGTGCAAATAAATGGGCATGGATGGCAGAAAAAAGGCTGAGTTTATTTCTTGGTGACAAGAATTTACAAAGACATGTCCGAATGAACAGACTAGCCATTATAAAATACAGTACTGTACAGTAATTTCACTTTGATTGATTGAAGGATTTGTCGTCAGTTTGGAACCAATTAGCCATTCTATATGTACAGTGCAATTGTTCAATGAATAAGAGAACTAATCCGTCCCTGAGTGGGCTTTTTCTTTAAAATTTCAAGTACATAAAAAGACTAAATTTCTCTACAATATTTAGTTTGCATCGATAAAATTTCATCGGAACACTTTTCAATGCCAAACAAATTTGTCATAAAAGCCACTTTTGATGAATAAGAATTCTTCGTGAAAATATATTTTTTTCTTACGCTAAGACCAACTGTGAAGTACAGTATCTTAACGTTACTTGATTAATGCACTTTTAAAATACTTTACTGTTGGAAATTGCTAAGTTAAATCTCAATAGGTCCAAACCACCCTTGATCCAAATTTCCGGTGGCATTTTGGCCGATTTACGTAAACTAATGCATTTTTAAACTCCATAACTCAATCCTTTTTTGGCACTAATTTCCCTTGTAGTCAAGTTTTCTCGGGGATTTTCATTAAACTGGAGCTCAATTTTTGAACATCGTTTGTTCCCAAAACCTACGAAAGCGCGTGGGAATTTATCATCACGAGACTTTTCACATAAAATGCACGCTTTAAGCTATCACTTTCTGTAGGTAAGATGTCTTTTTGAATAGTGAACACTTCCGATTATTAAGCAAGAAAATCATTTTCCATGATTATAACCAACGCAAAGCAGGCAATACTGTACATGTGGACTCTCTCTCTACAACCAAATTCAAGGGACCAGGAAAAAAATTCGTCGTAGAGAAAATTTTTCTTGTATGAGATACAATATAAGAGAACCCCACGGGACAAAAAAAAAATCGTAGAACAGATAACATCGTTGTTGAGGTAGTCCACTTGTATTCCCTAATAACAAAAAAAACAACACTTTCTGAGTTGACATTTTCGTTAGAGCCCCTTGGATTCAACTTACAAATGAAGTTTCAAATGTAAAATAAACTTGCTTCCCACTGAAACAGCTTATATATTCAGGTTCATCAACCCAAGCACCACTGATGTAAAACTACAGTACTATACTGTACAAATACTGTAACATCAATCGTCTACACTCTACATACTCGTCTGGCTGCCTGTTGCCAACCAACTGAACGCGTTCACAGCCCAGACGGAACTCTTTTATATAAAAACACAAATGCAGCCTCGTGTGAACCAAACTTTGCGATAAGACGTATGCGTCGTCGTGGCACATGCGCTCATTCGATCCGATCCTGAACACCGAGTATGCGTATATAGTCTTGCAGGTGCGAACCCGGAGAGAGAGAGAGAGAGAGAGAGAGAGAGAGTGTGTGCGAAAACTGCGCTGCGCAAAGTTTGCACATTCCTATGATTCAAAAAGAAAAAGTCCGCGGCGATAGATGCTTGCGCAAATAAGAAACGTTCCCTATCTCAAGTCCTTGATATGTAAACGCGCGAGCGTGTTTTCACACGTCCGAACCCAACACCCGTTTTTCGCGTTTCAAGAAAAATAGCAGGGTCAAGATTTCGAAAGTTTTAATCCCGAACATGGGCAAATTATTCCAGATTAAAGACCAAATACACGTCGGAAATGTAATTTTTCACAGTGAGACCCGAAGATGCGGACGTAATTGGTGAATCAAGACTGTCCGTACGTCGAGTCTCATTTTTCCCCTAGACTTACATTATATAATTTTCAATTGGTGTTCTATTGACAAAATACTCACCATAATTCCATGAAAATAAAAATTGTCTCCCAATTTAAACTGATTCAATCAATATATTTCAACACAATATGGACATCTGGGGATTGGAATACTGATAACTCTGTACAGTACAGTACATAGACATGTTGGCATTCTCTGTAAAAAATAAAATTCAAGTGAAAAAGAGAGAAGAAAGTCCCTCTATGCTGGAGGTAATTTTTTAAAATTAGCTAAATGGATTTTAAATTGGTGGGAGAAATGCCCAAGAACTTTTCTTCCATCAATGTTAGGGTTGGAAATATCTGTTTCTTGTAATTTGGCCTGAAACTTATTTGTAATTTAATCACAAATTGTACCCACGTCGAGTCAGTGTCCTTGTGTTGGTCCTTTTTTATTAATTGTTCATGAGAAAATAAGTGTCCCTATGCCGAATTGTCTGCATGTCAAAGGGTCCGCATGTTGGGGTCTCACTTATGCTATATTAAATACAGCTCTTCAGGGATATCAAATCTGAAGGAATCAAAGAAAATGAAAAAAAAAACAAATCAAAGCGTCCATCAGCTGGGGCGATGATCGAAAAGAAGATTACGACTGTAGAATATGTAAATAAAGGCAATTAAAAACAAATGATGAATGCAGAAATCGACCCGGGAAGAAGCCATGATACTAACCTATGCGAAAAAATAAGCGTCAATATAATTTAAATTTTGATTGAAATGCATACGGAGTAGAAAAATTATCTCAATACACGAGAATTTGAGGCTACAGGGATTACGTCAGCAGAAATTATGGAATCAAATACCACATTTGATGTTTTGATTCAAGCATTATGACAATACATTTTTTCAATGCGACTGAATTGACACATCAACTAACCGAAATAAAGAACGTAATTGCATTGAACTTACCCTGAAAGTCTGGTTCAGTCCATTCCTCAAAGTGAGGTCAATGTGAGATCATGCTTTTTTTTAAATAGAAGATTATAGTATTCAAGTGTTTTTATGAAAAACGTTAAAAGAAGACATAGCTTTAAAGTAGGTTGTTGGACCTCAAAGTCGAATTGACCTCACATTATTCGAATCGCGCGATTTTTTTTTCATTGTCAAAATATCAATCTGAAAAAAAGTTGCGAAAAAAATGAATTATGCACAGCAACGGTACTGCAACGCGAAATGAATCACTCAAACCAGAAGTCGTAGCCCAAGGACAAATTAACGAAATTCCGCCAGAATTTTTTTTTATACAGTACTGTATTTCACAGCTTTCACGGCGATTTTTCTTTTTTTTCTCATTGCTTTGGTTAGTGAGACAAATGACTCAAATTCACCACACAAGAAAACTAGCTGATTTCTGAATGCTCCTAGAAAAAATGCGTATCTTCACGCATTTAAAACGCACAGTCATTCAGGTGATTCCGCCAGTGCGCATTTAAGAACAGCGTATGGTTCGATCGCAGATTAAGACTATCTGGATCACGGGGAAGCAGCGTGATATTAAGAAGAAAAAAAAAATACTCGACGACAAAAATCGGAGAGTGAGAGTAAATATTGCCATACTCTCGACTTCAAAACAACATTCAATAAATTTCGGACCCATGGCGCGATACTCGTTGAAGGATATATGAACAAATGACCTGATAAGTCACTGAAGATACCAGAGCGACTCGTGACCTTCAAATGAAAGTTTACGACAGCCTCTGAAAATGTCTCACGAGACAATCTCGAATATGATGATCATTCATCAGAAAATAAAATGATAACCCACACACATGAGGCAACAGAAAAACATTTAGAAGCTCGAAATAACCTCATAAAAATAACGGGCTTTTTTTTTTTTTGAAGAATCAAATCGACATTTCTTCAAATTTCGTGCAGCTTCATAAAAAAGCTAATATGTCTTTTTAAATAAATCTATACTTCGGTTCGGTTTCAATAACACGAATACTGTATAAGGCAGTGGCAGAAACATATGAGTCCATGAGAATGCGAAGGCATGCAGAAAAAAAAACCCAGTGACACACTTTCTCCAGTTGTTTACCCAATATCGAAATAATTGGCTGGGAATCGGCCATTCTGACAAAGACAACATTTTAAAGGAGGGGCTAAACTAAATGATATTTGAATACTGTCCTGGTAAACAAAGGTGACGCTGCAATTTGGGTTAAATGAGACAAGGTACAAAATGTGTGGGTCTAGAACATACCACGTTTCTCTGCAATTGAAACCAATTGTCCTCGATGAAGCCCTGGGGTTTCGACACAGTTTTAAATTTAAGCCCCAAATTTTAAAATTGAGCTATTTTAATTGCCGAATATTTTTCTGAAGTTCATTTTTCAGTTTCTTTGATTACTTGTCCCGGTAATCACAATTATTTTTATCCTCATCCTCTCACTTGGAATTTTGATAAGTAATATACCCAGCTGTCTGCATTTTGGATTTCTGTAAATATTAACGGTGAAACCATCTAGAAAATATTCCACCAAAAACTTTTTGTTTTCTGCGCCCTTTTAATTCGAAATTGAGACCTCTCTTTGGAAAGCGTACAAATATGCAATGGCTTCTTGTTTAACGCATAAAAAACAAAATTAAAAGCACATAATACTGTACTTTATGACATTCACGTAAAAAAAACCCACAAAATACACGTGCGATTAACTCATCAACTTATTTTATTTTATTACGTACAGTAATAATTGTTGTATTAATTTATTTTTACATGTCTGAAAGACAATAGATTAAAACAACATAAGACTATACAAAACTTATGTTTTGAAACTCCACAGATTAAAAAATTTCAATTCCTTACGAATATTCGGAAATTTGAAAGAGATTGACAAATAATCCCTACAACGCACTTAGTAGCCTTGAATGAATTTATGAGTGAGAGCAAAAACTTCATTATACTGTAATGTTTAGTGTTCTACATACTGAATGAAGTCCTGAACAAAATGTTTATGAATTAATTTGAAAAAAAGTTCTGTTTTTTTTTTCTTTGTTGCTAATTCAAAGAGCAGAGTCCATCTTGACATTCGGAATTCAAACGACAACATTTCACTGAAAGGAAAATCCGAATAATATTTACATCGTCAAAATATGATTTCGGACATAACCAAGGAACACCGGGAAAACTCACAAGACCCTCCAAAAAATAAAAAAACTGGGTTGATAAAATCAACGAACAATCAATTTGTTCGTTGACCAAATTGACCGACCAGAAAAGAGGAACCAGATCAATTACCCAATCCTTACCAAAATCATGAACATTCGTAGAGGAGACCACTCCATAGAACTGAATTGAATTCAACACAAACGGAAGGAAAACTTACCCGGCATTTTAAAAATTTCAGTCTGGGGCACTATAAGGATGACGTTCACCAATTTTGTGTCAATGGAGAATTAACGAAACTACGTGCGAAATAACTGAATGAAGCTGCAGGTAGAACAAAATTGTACTCATTAAGAACTAGTTTCGGAGTAAAACTTGCTTGTTACGTAAGGATTGATCTAGTTAATAAGCACAGATTCAAGCGAATCAGATTTGGTTTCAACATCCATCCAGCTTTTTCATGAACTAAGAGGGACCTAAAACTGGCACCAAAAAAAAAAAAAACTCTTCAAAAAAATCAAATGCAAATGAGTGTTACCCCTTCCAGTGGATCTTCTTCATTATAATCTGAACGACTTATTCACAGATGATGATTTTATAAATAGAACGCGAATGAAAAAAAGTCTTACAACTGGCACTACGCAAGTGCAGGTAATTGTGATTTCTGCCAGGCATTCCTCCTTATGCTGAAATCTGAACGACTCATTAAAAAAATGTTAAAACATATTTTTAGATAGATATAGATAGAGAGGGAGAGAGATAGAATAAACGAAAAAAAGACTTCAAACTGGGAAAAACCCTATATTCAAAATCAATTCGAGGTGAACGCAAACTGTCCCAGAAATCTTCGTTTAAGTTAATGTGAATATATTATTTACAAAATATTTGTAAAAAATAGTTATTGAAATAAATATCTCGCGTATGAACTAGACTAAAATGGATCAACAAAAGGCGGAAAAAAAACTCGGCTCCAAAATCAAGTACAGTACAGATAAGCATGATCTCCGTCAAAAATCTCCGTTGAAGAAAAAAATATGAGCGACTCGTTTACAGAATATCCTGTAATCTGTCAAAGTATTGCTCGTGAATTTCACTAGAAATTATTGAACGTGAATTACATCAGGATTTTAAAAGAGAGGAGTTCCAAACTCTTTTTTATACTGTATTATTTTATTTTATTTCTTTGTCACGTTAAGACTCCGGGTGCCAAGTTTTTTTTTTATTTCTCATCAACCCTCGTCGTCGTCGCTGTCGTCGTCGTGGTACAGGAAATTCTAACCGTCAGTCCCATCTCTTTTCATTGCTTTATTTACTGCCTCGTGCCTAACCTTGTCTTCTGTTTCCCCTCCTCTGTTCACTTCTTTCTCTGTGCTTCAATCTTGTGTTATTCTGCGTTTGTCTCTTCGAGACATGCGTGATAGTGGGCAGGAAATTCGGCATGTATATCTCTTCGAGTTTGTTATCTTCCTCGTCTGCCGTATGCACCGGTTGTGCGACGCAGAAAGTAGACGACCTCCAAGTGTGTCAATAACTGCGTCGTACCCAAAAATAAAAGTCTTGATATCGTATTGCGTGTCGAAGCTGGTGTCGACCTCGTTTTTCCTTGCACATTTTTCCCGCCCACCTGTTTTCTTTGTTGTTGTTTTGGTTGTTGAAAGTTTCGAACACTAATTAGAGTCGGCTAATTGAAAAAAAGGTAGTGTCTCCTGCGAATACATACAGACTCACAAAATTAAAAAAAGTGCTTTCACAGTTTTGGAAATCCTAGAACTTACAGCTATTATGTATTAATATTTCAATATTTTACGCGTGAATCTGATCAAATGTCGTTCTTACTTGAATATATAACACGCCACTTATTGTAGGAGCTACAGGATCTTCATTTTATTTTTTCATAGAACTGACGGCTATTATTTATTAATAGCTCAACATTTTACGCGTGAATCTGATCAAATGTCGTTCTTACTTGAATATATAACACGTCACTTATTGTAGGAGCTACAGGATCTTCATTTTATTTTTTCATGCCTCGAAGAAATGCAAACGATGTAGTCGTCCGTGAATTCAAGACTCACCATGATTATACAGTATTCAATATTTTTCAGAAACGAAGAGTCTGTTGCTTCTCTTTATGCTTCAGATACCAGCTGAATCTCTAGCCCTCAATCAGAAATTTACAAACACTCAACCGGTGAATCAAAAATGCCGAAAAATATTCATAATATAGTACTGTTATTCAATTTGAAACCGAATTAAATGCAAAATATAGTTTCGTTCTACGAGAAGTAATTTTTTAAGCCTGCGGATCTCTGATATCTTTAAATGTAAGACTGCATGAATTATGAGACGTACTTGCTTTCTTTGTGGAGTAGGTCGTATTAAATACGATTAAAATTTGTTAAAAGGGTAAAATATATTCGGCAACGTCAGGAACCACTCTCAAAACATTAGATAATTATCAAATTCATTTAGGGTCTTAATTCCTCATCATGCACAGAGTTGAAACCGGGAATGCAAATACAGTAGCTAAAAATCCTTCGAATGATGCTGAGCTAAGAATGGACAACTAAAAGTTCATCACGATAAATTCTGCCTATCAAGAATGATCCGCAAAACTTGATATCCACGTAACATTCGCTATAGACTTGTCAAGATTATTCCAGTATGCATGTAGATTTTTCAAGAAATAGTACTTTACATAGGTAGAATACATGTTGGATGACGAGGGGACTTGTACGAAGATAAGATAACATGATCACACTATTGAGTACTATCAATGGTATATACATAGTATTTATAATCCTTAATTTCAAGATTACTCAATCTATTCTCTTCGAATTGACGAAAACACAATTAAAATTTTTTTATTTAAAACTAATAACACAGTTCTTACTCGGATCCGTGATCGTATCATCCTCAAAGATCGAATCAAGACGCCAGGAAAGATGAGCCCAAAAGACGCTGCAACCCACACTTTTTTTTCGTTTATATTTTTTTTATTTTTTTGTAATTCACCCAGTCACTTGCTTACATAGACTATCGGCCACGACTCGGGTTGAAGGACAGACGAGGACGACGACATGAAGAAAAGTAGGAGAACATGAATAATAAAAAAAAGAAGTAAAAGGTAACATTGTTGGGAAGAAATGGGAGAGCTGATAATGCAAGCAGCGAACGAGACAGGACGTGCCTGCCAACACGCACGGGATTATCTTAGCTTCGCCTTACTTGGGTTGTAATAAACATTATTTTCTTCCGAAGGAGTCACAAAAAAAAAAACAGTACATCATAAAGTGTCTTCATCATTCGGACACTCCCAACATCCGGACGATCCGAATTTCGGACATTTTCCGAATGGGAATATCTTCCTGACCCATATTCGTGGGTTCTGTGGGGGTAAACAAAAAAGGTGACACATATTTACAATGTATTCGAGTATCTTCTAATCAGCTGATTGAGAAAATGCATCTGAATCAGGTACGCCTTGAGAAGGACGTCTAGAATTCAATTAGGGCATGGGTTAAATTACTGCACTTTCGTCACGTGAGAAGCCACTTTCACAACTTTAAAAAAGTATTTAATTATTCAATTTAGGTTCATCAATCCTGATCAATAAACCAGTGGAAAAAAAACTTGCAGCTAAAACCCGTGAGGGATGCTGAGCTCAGAATGAAAAACTGTCAGTACATCTCAAGTATTTCTGCCAAACTAAAATGATGAGCAACAATTGACCTCCATTTCCAATTTAATTTAATTACCGTCGCCATGATATTGAATTTGTTGACTTTTATCGAATCGACATGAGGACATTTATTTAAGCAGTTTCTCTCGAGTTTATCGCGCGACATTTGTATCACTGCGTTTCTTTTTTACTTTACAAAGAAACGAAACAAGTGTTTCGTGTTTTTAATAAGTAATACAGAGTTTTCATCCTAGGAATTTTTGAATCTCGAGGAATTCTTTCCATGTACCTATCTGTTTTACAAGAGACGAAAAATCCGACGAATTTTGAGATATTTAGCTTATTTACTTAATTAAAGTTGAACTTTTGCAATGCAAATGAGCTCGAACTTATTAGAAACGCGCAGAGTTCGATATGAAAAATGAAACTTCTATTTCATCGCAGATAAAATAAAGCAGCGTTCAACGCAGAAAAAAAGAGCACAGAATCACGGAAGACACGCAGACAAATTAAAATTAAGAGTTCACTATGCAGAAAATTATACGGAAATATCACAGCAGAGATGCGGATCATCAAATTGAGTTACCAACGGATGAAATTCCTCCAACGCACATCGCCAGTCAAAATAGCAAAAGAGAAACAGGATTAAAATTAAACTCGAAAAAATCTTAATCACAAATGTATGCGAAGAGTAGCTTCGAAATAATAATAATGCTTTTAACATAATAGAACGCTTGTTGCCACTGATTGCTTAGTAAACATGAACCTCGCTGAGGAACGCAGTTTCCCGACACGTCCACAAATCCCAGTACTTGACAGGCTTCTTGTTACTGGAACTGTAAAAATATTAATTCACGATGCTCTTTACTTTATAAATATATCAGTTAGATCAGTTAGGCGCCATTGATCCTCGTAAATCTCGTAATCAGCTGGATTAATACCAGGGTTGGATTAATCAAGGGAACACGTGTGTATCGTGCTTTGAATATAGTAGACTCAAGACAATGCTCGGGGAGATTTTTACATTTTTATAGAATGTAAGAAGCTCACGCTGATGTTTTTCGCTACTGTTGAATATTTGATTTATACAGTACATTCCTCGCACTCGGAAAATCCGTAATATCAGTACTTATCGACCTTTTGGAATCGCGGAGTCATTTAATCGAATTAATCCTTAAGAAAAAGCGGTATTAATTAGGATGTTTAGCTTGCGATACGGTGCTGAAAAGTTCTAATTCATATTTGTAAGATCCACTAATTGAGTTGAATAAGTGTGCGTCTCCCTTTATGCTGAGATTTATAATTATTCATTATATGCATGCTTCTTGGCCTTTCTGTTATTAACAGATTTTGAAATATTTGAATTTAAGATTTGAAATGAATTCAACCAACTCATCAGCCGGGCTTTACACCCTAGTGTAAGGTTGGTATATTCAGGATAAAACACGAGAATTCGATGAACAGGAAATTGACAAATGACAGTCTTTCGCGTAAGACAATCTCAAAGCAACTGATGTTGGAACATGCAATCTATTTGGCATCTAAACCCTTTTATTTTGCAAAATCTCATCCCTGAACAAGCTTAACCGTTTTGCCGGATTTCCCCAAGAATTCAACCTCTTGTAGGAACTTGAGGTCACACTCAGTCTCACGGGATTCCGGACATACTTGACTAATGTTAAAACAGCGCCAGTTTAATCGGTCTAAACTCCATCCTCCATTTTCTAATTTCCAACACTTTCAACTAATTCCACTAATTTTATTTCATCCGGCAGTTATTCGTATAATAGTCGACAAGAACGAGCCAGGAAAAGACAGCAAGGAATTTTCAGCTTATTTTGGTCATTAAAATGTGATCTGTCTTCAAACCTGGGGTTAGTTGATAGGGGCAGGCATGCGTAGAATGTTCAATGAATCGATGCCTACAAGTTGCTCGTTAGCTTCAGTGAGAGGTCAAGAAACGTCGAAGGAATGAAGAGGACGTTCTTCACGAAGCGGGTACAAATGGAAAGAGGTCTAAAATAATTCATCGAATAGATTTCCAAGAAGAAAACACGCCAAACGGATGAGGAAAAATCCTCTCATCGAAAAAAATTCATTGAATTCATCAACTATTCCAAGGAGATGCTGATGCACAGCATTAAACTGTTTTTAATGTCATGTTCGAAACCTCTGGAAATTAATTTAGACTTTTAGAGGACAAAATGTTTTTAGCACAGTATTTCCTGCATCAACACTCCCGTATTTTGGTACAGTACGTGCATTCAAATCATTATTCGGTGCATAACTGTTATCAGAATTCCTATATTTCTTACTGCTATCTTAAAATTGTCATCATAAATCATAACCCAACCATTTAGAAATCATGCTGACAAATGACTTCTTCCATTCCTGAAAGATAATTTAGGCATTGAACAGAAGGTTCAAACGTGTAGAGCAATAAAATAACTTTCGTTCTCCCGTATTTGACAGTTTAATTTGATAATGCTCTGTTGATACAGTATCAGAAGTTTTATCGATTGCTACAACTATTGCGAATCAAGCTTATATCGGTTTGAACCTTGATGTGACTTCATTGTCCAAAAATTATTTTCTTCAATAGAAAGGGACAAAATCTAATCGAACCCTTAGGTTTCCTTCCCCAGTCCAAGCTTTCACAAAAAATTTTAAGTTGACAGCTTACGTCCATGAGAGATTCTTACCGATTTGAAAGCAAAATGGAACAACAGGATAAATTCAAAAGACAATCGGTAGAATAGTTCTACACTAAAAAAAAAAAAAAAAAAAACGTGGAGAGAAAATCATTCTCAAATACTTCTGCCATTGTACGCGTAAAGCATTTTCTCGCAGAATTCTTTATCTTGAAGAAGACCTTCAACTGTTGAGTCGCCAGAGCACTTGTCAGTTTTCGACAACAACAAAAAATGTCCAAAGACTCGTATAGTCTTAAGCGTGATTTACAAATTGAAATATTCGTTCTCCGTGGATTCGTTTGCCCTGCTGGTTTTTAAAGTACTTCAGATAAACTTAGAAAACCTTAGCGAGATTATCTTCAAGAAACTGCAACGCATACTACGGCTGGAATATTGGCAAAAAATCCATTTTTGATGGTTTGGAAAAATAAATGAATTCACTCACCCGCACATGAAGAAGCCATGCGACAAGAACATTTCTACAATGACGATGTCAAACTTCCGACTGCACGTAAAAAATGAGGTCGAACTAAAATCCGACGACCTGTTATCAAGATACGTTTTCACGCTCTCATACTGAATATTTTAAAATTATGAAGACTAAGTATGACGCAGTTACAGTACATCGTAATTCATAGATATTAAAAATTTGTCAGCGTCGGTCAAATAAAATTATCCTCAAACAGAGAAATCTTTTTTTTCTAAAATAACTTTTAAAATCTCAGATTACAAGTGGACAGTGATTTTTTTTTTGGCATCCATCGTGAAGCCTGAAAGGTTTCACTGACCAACCGGCGATATAAATTAACATTTTGTAAAAACTACTCCGAAATGACGTGGCTTAATATACAGGACTCCCAACGACGCACAAACGAGTTGCGCAATATTATTTCGCGTGTGAGTACCAGACACCCGACAAATTTCGCACAACGTGAAAATTCCAGATCCTCTTCACCGCGCCAAGTACCCGTCGCACGAATGTGCCGAAAAAAGACGCAAACTATGCAAATATTTTTCAAACTGTCTGCATCAGCCACGCAGCGGCACGTTGAATCATCGCTATACGCACGCCGGAAAGAATGCGGTAACTTTAGTATGTTTATCCAATTATTTAATGAAGACATGAACACGCTTTCTGCGACTCAGACACACAGACTCGCGTACTTTCTATTCTTCAAGACCTCAGTTGACGACATGAAGTGTTGATAAATCCACTTCACCAAGAATTAAAGGGATAGTATAGAGAGACAAAAAGAAATTAAAGGGTTAGATAAAGAGGATAAAGAAGAGACATTTCTAGCTGTTCTTGCTTGTGGCAATACTAAACCATTATTATTTGCATCATCTAACATCCCATTAATACATGATGCCATAGCTATTTTAACAAATTCATGGCAATTTAGTAAAAAATTCATCCAACTCTCAAAGGTTTCCAAGTAGTGTAACTCCTGCAGCATAAATACATTAGTTTGTGCATCAGAAGAGCACCTTCTCTTCTCATGTCCAGCATTTCAAAGAGATAGAAATCAGCTTATGAAAGATTTAAAATTACTGAAATTCAATGAAGAGACACTTTTGGAACTCTTAAAGGATCAAGAAAATTTTTTGGCCGTACATGATTTCTCATCAAGGATTCTCTCTAAATTGTTCATTGAACTAAAACTCATCCAGAAACAGGCTGAAGACCTTGTGCTTTAAATAAACTTTTACTGCTGCTTTGTCTTCAATATTGGGGATGGGTAAGTGTATGCAACATAGGTGTAGGATGTCCAGTTTTATTTTGTGGAGTGTGTTCTCTTTTATTTTTGTCATTTGTTCGTGCTTTGTTTCATGCTTTGAAATGATGGAATGTATTTGGGGGAGTTGGGTTGGGTGGGGAGGGGGTTTGGATTTGGGAGTTCTGGTTATGCCTTGTGAACGCTGAAAAGCAGCAAATAAAGTTTTCTGTTCATTCATTCATTCAATTACGGAAAAAACAATATTTGCATCCACCCTGAAACGGCCAAAGTGTTGCCCTAACTATAAGATCTACTGTAATTTTTTTGGAGATTATAAGACAATTTCCTTTCACATCTCCCTCTGAATTTCATATCAAAATTGTGCGCTCAATTTTTTAAATTCCCTTCAGAATTCAAGTTTTACTGGTGTAACTGCTTGTGAATCATTCTGCATATCATTGTGTGAAGAATGTGATGCAATATTGTATAAATCATTTTTTCACTTCGTTTGAATGAAATTGCCCCATCCCCGTCATGAACTCTACCTCCTCGATGAATTTGTTCGTTGGCACTATAAGGGAGAATTATTTTCTCCAGCGGTGTCGAGACATATTGCGGAGGCAAAAAGAACCGTGACCACGATATGGCAAACTTGATGAACCTCTCACTAATAAACCCA
>CAJPEX010004028.1:4489-19505 GCA_905338405.1 Notodromas monacha
AAAAAAAAAAACAGTTGGGCATAAATAGAAAGTATCAGAATAGGAAATGAAAAGAATATCATCACGTAACACACAATAAAGTAAGCCAAAATTGCTATGGATACTGAGAGCTCAGGAGGAAAATATGCAGGTTACATAGGAAATATTTGGAAGTGTAGAAAGTTTCCTTAAATTGTTAAAGAGAAATGCAGAGACCACCCAATAAATGCTCCAAATAAGAGGGATTAGAAGATTACAGATTAAATACATTGTTTCAAGTGTTTTGGAGCACCTAGGACTTCTCCCACAGAAAGCCTGGGAAATTCATTGGATTTTCGAGGCACCTGGAGTGCAGTTAATTTACTGAAATATTGTTGGCAAGACTGACCGCTGACTGCAACCTCAGAACGGCGCCAGAGAGGATTTCAAAGGCTTAAGCCCTTCTTGCGTCGTTTTCAACCTGCGTCGTTTACCGGGTACTGCTTG
The DNA here is from genome assembly GCA_905338405.1 of Notodromas monacha. Taxonomy (NCBI): domain Eukaryota; kingdom Metazoa; phylum Arthropoda; class Ostracoda; order Podocopida; family Cyprididae; genus Notodromas; species Notodromas monacha. The sequence continues at coordinate 4,955 of CAJPEX010004028.1, forward strand.
GGACGGATCTTCTGTACGTGGAATCGAATCAGTGGAATGATGGATTTAGATCCTGCTTAAGACAATTCAGTGAGTATAGATACCGGCAGCCGTCTAGACTTGTACTACAGTATATAATAAGTACAGTATTCTTGTTGTCTTCTGTAGGATAGAATATGGAAGTTTCCAGCTTGTCTTGTAAGATTCAGGAAATCAGTAAAAATTTATCTTTCCTTTAAACCATTGAAATGTAACATAATAATTTACTAGATGTCAATTGTTTCTGATACTGGCAAAGAATTAAAGTTTTTCCTCAGTTTAATAACAAGCGTTGGTGGTATAGTGGTGAGCATAGCTGCCTTCCAAGCAGTTGACCCGGGTTCGATTCCCGGCCAACGCAGATATTTTTTAGAATCTGCTCAAGGTTTTTTTTACAAGGTACAGTATGTAACAACGTGGGTGGTACATCTCAAAAACTTTTGCCTCTTTTAAATTCATTCGATCGAGAAATCAGTAATATTTTTGTTCAACGGTGACATCCATGTGATTCGATATTTCCCTACAGCAGGTTAATCTTGATGTTCTGCTAGAGAAATGGAGCATGCATAAAAGTAAAACGGAGCGTAGGACACTATTTAATCGCACTTCGGTCTTGTTCTAGAAATGTTCTTCGAATTGCAATATGAATTTTCGAACGAAGGGCAGCACTACATTGAAATACAGAAAACGTATGATTCAAAATCTTTCAGATTTCAAATAACGACCGGATGGCGGAACTGTTGAATACCGTAATTTTCTCTATACAATAATTATAGCAGATATTGCAGCAAGTAGATCGCGTCTGTTGTCATTTTCCAATCGGTTAATATTATTTTCTTCTTTCCGGATGACACAGACAGAAGCTCAAGTTGTCTCCTGGCAGCATGGTGGGTAATTGCCCCAGAAATCCCATCGGGAAACAAGTTTTTCCAGGATTGATCTGTTCGAAGATTCTTTGCTATTCTTCTTGGAAACCACCTTCCGAACCCGCCTATGCTGTCCATCATTTTTTCGCCCAAAATGTGTTTGTTTCCCTCCTTTTCTGTCACCCATCGCATCTTCTTCGGGTTTCACTTCATTCTTGTCGCCTTTTCGCGCTATCGAACGGGCATTCACCATTTTTCTGGAATTCGCGGTGACGTCATGCTTTCTCGCTCGCTGCAAAGTAAGCATGACTGACTTTTTCTCGTTGAGAATTTTAAGGATTTCCTCTACAGCCGCTTTCAAGCCAGCGAACGTCTCGACTGCCGTGGGTAAAATTTGCTCTGGTGGAAGTGCGTAACCGTAGTTGCCTTCGTCGCGGAGTTCGATTCGATACACGAAAGGGATTTTTGCTGCACCGAATGCCCAGCCAGTCGACGAACCCGATACAATTCCTGCAAATGAAAATGAAAATTTACAGAAACTTTTTGATAATTTGACTGTTTTCGAGTCTGAACGGAAACAACTCAACGAAGGCAGCGGAATGATCTAATTCAGCCGATCTGCAAGTCGAGTAAAACGTGGTAAAATCCGCCGTAAAAAAAAGAAGAAATATACCTATGACCTAAAATACTGGGCTGAACATTTTATGCGCGCAAATTGAAGTCGAGATATTAATTATTTATAATACCAGCAATCCTCAAGTGCCGCTATACATTTACTGAATTTTCCGAGCAAAAGTCATCCTTCATTTTGTACAAATGCAATGATTAAATGAATACAGTTACCGCACTAAAAATCTAAGTGGAAAGATTATCCTCTGGTAATTCATATCGTCTCCAAATTTCTGCGAGAACTTTTTCAACGACAGCAATGCAGACATTTAGCGGCGATTTTTAAAAATAAAATTGTAATATCAAATTATATTTCAGACACTTCTCACCAAGCTTCCCAGCGATGGTTCCCAATTCATATTGAGTTCCATAAACTTTTTGAATCGCATTTCTAGCAGCTCTTGCCACTCGCATCTGACGAAGACCGGAAATAAGCATATAGAAGAAGTCAGTTTTGTCACGCACTGGACACATTTTCAGCTCTTTTTTTTTTTTGGCCCGCAAAATTCGAAGTTTGGCTTGAAAAAGCCCGCCATATTAGAAAACTTCAAGGTATGCCCATCGGACGAACGAAGTTGATGATCTCTCAAAAACCACCTTTGCACACGTTGGATTCGTGAAATTTTCCCCTGTTTTTACAATATTTCCTGTCTTTAGTACAAAAGTCGAACTCATGCTAATCACACGGGGGACGAAAAAGCAAGAAAAAAAATGACCTCTCGAGAAATGCTCGAATAAACTGTTTTTTTGTACTTCACTGAAAGATTAAAACGAAAATATAATAACTTAAAGTGAAATTCGTGCTGGCCAGTCTAATCAGAATAAAAGCTGCCGATAATTAGCATTCATTTGACAGATTCCTTGGGTACATGCGTAGATTGCGTACGAAATGTCATGTATGACCTGCAATACTCTTAACAGAATGATGCTGACAACGCATCATTTTACGAACCAATCTTAGGGAATATGTCAAAACCCAGATAATTTTTTTCGAATACCATCACGTTCTATCACCTGCGCTCAAATAAAAAGCCAGGTGTTAAGAATCAATGCCAATATAGTGTATTGTATTTCCCCTTCATTTTTGCCTTGCTATGCATTATGATGGAACCGCTGAAAATATTCCTACTTTTCAGTCCATTAATTATATTATCTCACCAAAATGGGATATGTTCTCGGTGGGGCACGAGTCCAGCCCCAGGGTGCTGCCCAGACCTGGGCGTAAGAATGGAAAGAAAAGAACCCGATGAACCTGTTCCGTTGGGCAGCTTGCATTATTTTATCTCGAACTGCCCGCACTTCCGGTTCAGTTTCCGGAGCAGGACCCGAGTAATTGTCTGAACACTTGTCCTGGCTTCCACCAACTGACACGAAAAGACAGAAAAAAATGACGAATTCGGGAATTCACCATTTACAGTATTAACGTTAGAGCCTTAGAGGATTGTGATCATAGTATCTTGAGATTTCCGAGCCACGGAGTGAATTTTGAAATTATTCTCAAAGCTGAGCATATTTGCCATGAATGTGGCGAAAATGTGATGTTTTATACCTACCTTGTGACTTACTGTAATCATTTTGTGGTAGAATGAGAATAAAAATGGTCTTCTTACAAAAATTATGGAGTTATTCACACTTGTTTTTCATTCTCAAATTCTTCTGCTCCGCTGCATCACTTCTGTTTTGAGCCTTTTATACATTGAGTAACGTATTATTTAATCTACTTTAATTTCAATAATTTCCAGGAGATGCAATGGGAGATGAAGATCTTGAAGTGCAGAAGAGCCCAGGTGAAAAAAGATTATTCACTGATCAACTGAGACAAACCCATCCATTGGAAATTGAAGTTTTTGTCAGGATCTACGCCTCTGCAGCCCAAGGTTGAAACGTGATCACTTCTAGTTTTCGTCCACATTCGATCCTTTGAAATTTCATGAAAATCGTCATCAGAAAAATGAAACACATTTAGCTTATTTATTTTATTTGTAACTCTTACCTCGACGTGGGAATATTCATAACCGTCCGGATTCATCACAGGGAGAATATACCACTGGAAGGCATCGACTATCTGCTTATGTTTCGAGTAATCGTCGATCAGGGTTTTGATGAAGTAGGTCACAACCGCTGGTGCAATCCATTCCCTTCCATGCATTCCTGCCAATATCCACGTGAAATGTCAAACAATGCAAAATTAATTTTGATAAACAGAAAAATTGAACCTGCTTCAATCCAAATCGCATTCGAAGCGTTTGCAGTGTTGATCCGAAGAAGCTCGATATTTCGTCCTTCGGAAGAGTTGCCAATCTTTTCCAGCGTGACTTTTTTCGGATTATTAGCAGCAGCTTCATCCATAAAATCCTGAATCTGTTTCGTTGAATAGGAAGCTCCTTATAACGGCTTTAGTGAATTTTAAAACTTTAATTTTGTAAGAAAAAAACCTCGTAGAGTCGGTGATAGGTGCACCAGTTCATTTTCAACGGGTCGGTCAAATCGTATCCACGGTTGTATTCATATTCTGCTGAGTCTAAGCAAGACGAGACCATGGACCGTTTCAGAATCCTTCAAAAAAATTTTAAAAATGCGTTTTGTTAGTGTTGTAACTGATTCAACGTTGGTGTTGCATCGACTGTCCACAGTTATTTGGGAAACTTTATCATCGCTTTTCACTAATTATTCAATTATATATTGTTCGGTAATTACTGTATACTTCGAAATATTTCTCCGCGGATCTTCAACTTCTTCAACTTATTATGCCAAATCAAATACATTCCACAACTCTCGTAGTCAAAAATTGAAGCATTCCACATGTGAAACGAGTTTTGTTTACTTCTTCACATCCTCAAAATTTTCACCTGCAAGCCTTTAATTATGATCGCGAACCATTCTTATGGATTCCCACTAAATACTGTAATTTTAAAACATTTTCAGCTAGTTTTTACTATAGCTGATTGTATATGGAGATCTTATAAATATTTTTCAAATACAAAATCGGAAACTGCGAAATCCCGTATTGACGGCTTTGGCGACTGCATGACGCAATTTTTTTCAATTTCTTACCAATGGTATAGAAATACTGTGCAGTGCTAAAGCTATTGAAAAAATTGAATGCAGGAAATGACTGAAATAGTTTTCTGTTATGATCTGAGGGCATCAAAAAGCCCTCCATCTGCACAAAGAGTGAAAAATTTAACTCCGCGTAGAAATCCAACATCCGACGTGCTGCATGAAAATATTGCTATTTTTGTTTTAATTGATGCGTGAAAAGTGCTGGAATGACGATCTTTACCTCTTGACATCACTGATGAGGATGATGGAAGGAATGTGCTTTGCAGTGAGCAAGTCAATGACATCTTTTACTTTGTCTGGATGAACCGCTAAATCCAACTGGTCTTCATTCGGACTTCCCCACACGCTGTAAGCAGCCTTAGAACCATTCGCCCATTTGTCCAGGTCACTCAGCAGTTGCTCACTTTCCGCTGTATCCAAGGGGAATGTCCGGATGACATGATATCTGGACGAAGGAAACATATTCTTTGTGATCATATCATGATGAAGTGATTAATAGTTCCGCCGACTTCCGTGAGAAAATGCGTGCTGGCTTCGGTTCTTAATCGTATAGAATGTAGATGGCATTTCCTGCTGCTGAATGAAGTCGAGTTTAAAAAAAAAACACACAATCCAGGTGATGAGTTTAAGTCGAATCGCTTTTTATTGTTGTGATAAAAATTGACATGAAAATGACCCGAACAGCGTGAAACTGAAATTTAGTTATAAAATTTGTCTGCTGGTTGTGAGACATGTCAAATGCTATTGATATTCTTGGAATCAATTCCAAAAGAAATAGTATCGTTAATACTACAGTAATCTCGAAAAAAAACCTAAACGAAACTGAAGAAAATGTTTAAATGGGCTTGTCCCTCAATGAGGTCATCATGCATTCTTGAAGTTCAGGAAAAAATTTCAAAACAAGGAGAGCTTTTTTTGTTTTCGTTCGCTAATACAGTATTTCCTTCTATGCATCACGCTTTTATTCCAACGAAATGCACCGTTGTTTAGAACAACTTTTAAAAGAAATTCAAAACGTTTAGCTCGGTTTAGAAAAATTCACACGGTGGACGTATATTGGCAAGATTTCCTAAAACATTTTCTTGAATATCAACATTTTTATGGCATACTGTTACATTTTCAAATCATACAAAGTATTTGTGAATTTTAATGCAGTTGGCTTTTAATTGCACGAGGTTTTCCATTTTGATTCTTACATGCATTACCGTGCTATTTTTTTTACTCACTGTATCCATGTGCAAATTTTTAATTTTTGCATCCGCCCCAAAGAGAAAAAAGGAAAATACTGTACAATCATCAATTCAGGAGAAAATAATGACGTTTACGTACGGAAAAATAGAACGGTTCAGTTGACCGGATAAGCGAATTTATACAGCATCATTACAGATAATTGAAAACTGACGTCAAAATACTTTTGAATGGACGAAACACAAATTTAAAATGACAACGACTTAATGATGCATAAAATCATAATATCTTCCATTGCGTCAGCTTTTGGATAATTGTTCGATCAGACGAAACTAATCCAATTCTATTCAGCAGTGTAAAAAAATTTTATTCACGAAGAACGTATACCAATTAGGGCCATCAAGCTTGAATGATCTGAGTTTTACTGTAATTCACTCATCCCTTGTCAATAATTGAGGGTTGCTCACCCAGTGTAATTTCTCTGTCCAGTTTCAACCATACCAAGCAACACAAGATTTGAGAAACTCAGCAAAATGAAAATTTGCACAAGGTTTACTGCCATGCTGCGCATTATTGCGCACTGTGGACACCTCGCGAAAATCAATGCTGGAATATCAAAAGCGTTAATTTCCTTTGCCCACTGTTTTCCCGGGTTTATTTCTTCACACTACTTCCGCTGTAGCCGAAAATGCCTTCCTCATTGTTTGTTTGCCCAAAACTACGGCCAGACGCAGGCCGAAATATTTGCGGGCAATAAACCAAGTGTGTTTATTTCGACTGAAGATAACCTATAACAAAGAAACAATAAGTACTGCCGAGAGAAAGACGTAGCGTAGAACAAATGCTCATTTCCGCTTGTAGAAACAAAAGCCCTGGCGGAAAATGTACTTCCATCTTGATCATACTGTAGAATGAGGGTTTGACTGGTATTGTAAATATAGCACAATGTACCATATCCACGTACATATGGAGTATATGTAGTGTCGTACTCTGACGTGGCGATCTTCTGAACTACCGAGAAAATACTTTGAGTTTCTGCTACGAATACTTTGAATCCTTCGAGCATTTATTTTCTCATTCGATCCGACGGCAAAAAGTAAAAATAAAAACCCTGAGGGTTGACGTCCTTACATTTTCTAGTGTTGAACATATTGGTGATACTGATAGTCCACTTGGTTACTTCAATGTACCGACGATGGTGAGGTAACACAGTTTAGTGTACTTAATTTCATATTACGGTAGGATGAACTAAAACTTGATTTCAAAGTTCGAATGCTGTTGATGTTATGCAGTGTATATAGTAATCGTTTGCGCTCGCGCGTTTGACTGTCCTCGAAGTTACGCTGCTCCGTTTTTGGAATTATATTACAGTATAGATTATCTTTAATCATACTTCATCAGGAAATTATCTGGGATATACTGCAACAGTTGTATAGGTAGTAATACTGTTTACAAATTTATTGATTAGTGATTGTAAGATGCCTGCGTGTCAGGTTGAGTGTAGCTGAACTCCTATACACATAACTGTTACCTAACATAAACAATCTCAGCAATTTATTTTTCATACCGCCAAATTATTTTATATTTCTCAGTATAAATAAGAAGCGTTGGTGGTATAGTGGTGAGCATAGCTGCCTTCCAAGCAGTTGACCCGGGTTCGATTCCCGGCCAACGCAATCATTTTTTAATGCAATAAAATATTTTGACGCATATCTTTCTGAGGAATTAGACAATTTTTGTATTATGTTTTGGGTGAATTAGAGCTGACGTTTTGGTTAGTAACATTTCAGGGTACTGTATGTCATTGGATAAACTGGTTATGCATGCATGTTTGTATATACTACAGATACAAACATGCATCGCCAAGCATCACCAAATGCCAAAAATTAAGCTATATACTATATAGCTCCATTTTTGGCATTTTTGGTTCCATTTTGGTGTACTGCCAAAGTGCCAAATGAAAAGCTTGTTTCAATTCATTGTGGAAGAAAAGGGAAGCAATATAATGAGTCGTCATTGAATTACTATATCAGTATAAATACCATTTTGTACCTCATCGAAACGTGGTCTGATCGTCTGAATGGTCTCTTATCCAGCATGGAAAGTAAAAATATTGGAAGAGAATGGAACGAAAAAATTTAATATTCAAAAATAGAACCATGTGCAAATTTCATTGTTCCTGTCCCACCCAAATTGAAGTGCGACGGTGTTTCATGGATTAACAGCAATCAATAATTTTCTTTTTCACACTTTCAAATTTTTTGTTGTCTCATTCAATCAACTAGCGTTGGTGGTATAGTGGTGAGCATAGCTGCCTTCCAAGCAGTTGACCCGGGTTCGATTCCCGGCCAACGCATTGTATTTTTAATTTTGGGTGTACCATGCAGTGTATTTTATTCTTGGAATAGGATAATCATGGGGCAATATTTTCCTAACAGAGCCATACAAAGTTACACTCCTACCTACCTACATTGTCTATAAGAAGACGATTGAGGCTGAAAATTCAACCATGACCAAATTCATTTTTTTGCGCAAACACTTTTTTTCTGGCGATTTGCGTTGGCCAGTTCATAAAAACATCGCGCCCTGAGCGCAGATCGATCCAGTTAATACTGTATTTCATTGTATAAAATATTTTAACAACTAAACTTATAATCGTATTATTGTCAACAGTTGTTTATTATAACAACTGATTATAGCTACCTTTGTATATTCACGTGCTGATGCTTGTGATGATATGATATATTACATTGGAACCTGGTGGAAGCAGCTACAGTATAGGAAACACACGAAAATTAATCCAAGCACAGCAAAGCTCCAGCGAAAATTATCTTTTCCTCCTGTGCAAAGGATCGCTATTTGTTTTCAAATTTACTCATGTAACGTACAGTACAGTACTTATCTCTTCCTCCACTCGTTTGCATTTCTTATGAGGTGGCTGGGAATACTTTTTTTTTTCAAGGATGAAATTCAACCTTATAGTGTACACTTGTACAGTACCAGTATCTGTTTTAGGGGTTCAGCGGAAAGATGCTTCAGAATGTGCTGGTATTGAATGTAATCACGGGTCGCAGGATGCTCTTCGATTCTGAAATGGCAGAAAATACTTTTCTAACCTGCTTTTTCAATTTGTCAATTTTATGGATGACAAACGGATGAAAACTCACGTGTGTCGTTAACGCACTCGTCCATGCGTTCATTTTATCCCCAAATCGGTCATACGTAACGGAGACATTCGTAATTCGTTCTTATTGGTAGTACTGTAGAATGGAACTTAGAAAATGGGAAAGGTTTCATGTGTCTTTCTTCGGCTTCACTCTATGGTGAAGCAATCTCGACCAGATTCAAAAGTACAGTTGCACTGTATCTCTTCGATGTAGGATCAGAACCGACATCTGCTGGTTTCTGGATGCACATTTTTGAAGTTACCGACTCTTAGAGCATAATAGCTACGCTATGAAAATATTTTCATATAGAGCTGCATAGGTGTCACTGCTGGAATCACGGTCCCAATTCCAAAGCTGGACTCGCAACGTCATGATCAGGCGTGGCCTTGTGGCAGCGGAGATTTCTTCAGTATTCAATCACACGTACGACAGGTGCAATTCCGCCAGTCACTTTATGGTGAAACAGTACTACAGTATAAGTACCCAGAACGTCGAAACAATGCCGTACACATTTCCCCCCCTCTGAATCGTGTTCGAACACATTTGCAATCCAAATCCACGAGTTGTTGGAAAATACGCTAGTACTGTTTTGGAACGAAGAAGTAACGTGCTGTATATTCATCCTTTGAGTAACGGCTCATGAAGCATTCGATGACGAAGTGAACAACAGCTAAATCTGCGGTATTTTGAGAATTCTCTGCGACAAATTTACATGCAAAGCATGAAAACACTCGATTTCAGCTCATGCGTTCAAGAAAATTTCAAGAACAATGTACTGTACATTATTTAGCCCACCTATAGACCGTCCGAATCGTTCCATGTGTTCTTCCATTTCGAGTTTCTCGACCAAAGAAAAAAGTTATAGCCGGGTAGAACAAAATATTCAAAGTCGCCCATTGTTATTGATTTAACCCGCACGGAATCTTTCAGAATGATCATTGAACGCTGATTATTATTCCTGCTAACAAGACGAAAACCAGTTGACCAGACAGTATGAACAAACCCCATTTGGTCAGAGCATGGTCGTAAAAATACGATAAAATGAGGTGTTGAAATCCAATTCGGGTCAGAATTTTTAAGGAGAATTTTTAAAGCCACTCATGCAGTCAAAAGCATTCCCGACAGCTCATCAAGACAGGCCGTGCAATTTTGTTTGTAATGATAAGTGTTCTTTCCAGGCCCATAAACGGGAGTGACGTGATGTAATTCGAGTCGTTCGCATGGTTTTATTGCGAGTTACGACGAAGTTCCGGAAAACGCGTTTCGAGTACAGTACACGTACTAATACCTTGATAGATATTCCAAAATCTCTCCGTCAGAATTGATCAACTGGCGATTAATTTCTGCTTCCGAATGCGTCGGTCAATGCCTCCTTTTTTATATATATTTTATTTAGATGAGACGATATAACTCTGACACGTTTATGAGTTCAAGCAAGGACTTTGAGGAAGAAGATATAACTTTGACGAGGTTATCAGTACCTGTACAAGCAAGGAGTTCGAGGATTAGTGTGACATGCGACCAGCAACGGTATTTTCGATATTTCCTTGGAGTTTTTGGCTCGCCAAATGTTCTATGTAATTTATAGCCATGAGATTTTATTGATCGGTTATTTTATGTCAGGAGAGGGAAGATGAAAAAAAGATGCTTGCAGTATTTTTTAAAGAATAAAGGTACTGCATTACAGAACGGTACCTCAACATTGACTGCTTAACTCTACAATGGGACTTCGACATACGGACGCACCGGCATCCAGGTGATTCGACTTAGCGATGCTTACGAATTAAAATAACCGGCCCGACATGTGGACAATGTCTCGAGATACATACAATTTTCAACATTTCTAGAAAAATTGAAAACATTTTGTTTTTATAGATTCTGATAACTCTTGAAAAATCAAGCTAAAGTATATACAGTGAGACCCCCAGATGCGGACATAATTGGTGCATGAAGAGTGTCCCTAAGTTGAATTGTCCCCAGGTCGAGTCTTGTTTTCCCATAGACTTACATTATACAATATAATTTTTATTTGGTGTTTTATGGAAAAAATATTCTTCAGAATTCCATGAAAAATTTTTTTTGCCACTTGAATTTGATTCAGTGAATATATTTTCAACCCAATAAGAACATTTGGAGCATTCAATAGTATACCACTGTACAGTTCATTGAAATGTTGGCATCTGTAAAAATAACATCAAAGTCACAAACAGAGAAGGAGGTCCCTCTGTGCTACAGGTAATTTTTTTTAATTAGCTGAATAATGGATGGGAAAGTGATGGGAAAAGTACCAATAATGAAGTTTCCTTACTTAGATCTTAGGGTTTGAATGTTAGGATTGTTTCTTTCAATTAAGCCCAATGAAAGTCAATTTTCATAAAATGCATTGGGAATTTTTATCATGCAATGTCCTCATGTCAGGTCAGTGTCCCTATGTTGGGCTTTTTTTATGATTTTGTTGTTGAAAGATAAATGTCCCTAAGTCAAATTGTCCTCATGTGGGGGTCTCATTGTACATTATATTCACACTAATGAAAAATAAAATTAATTAAAAAATAACCCTAATTGATGACCAAAAAGGTTAATTTTGTGCTTAGGTTAATTTTTCTTAGAGTTTTCTTCCATCATATGTGTTGATGTGGACAGGATAGCTAGACTTTTTCTTTTTATCCCTTGCTTTCTTTAGCTCCTTTTGATGCCAATAGATCAGATTCTGTCTTGTTTTTTTACAGTTATTTTATGTAAAGTATCTTGAAAGTAAAAAAAAATAACGTTTTTATAGGGACTCATTCCCAAGTTTTTATTAGCAAGAAAACCAATGAATATGTAACCATTGTAGGCTGTGGGGAACGTGATCCGACATAGGGACAAGGTCCAAGCACCAATTCACGTCCGCATCTCGGGACCCCACTGCAATTTCATTCAATTGTCCGTTTCAATCCTCAATTTGGGGGAACACTTGCATTACCAGTTACCACTTATAGCTTAAAAAGCCCTGTTGCTGTAACTGAGGATGAACTGAATCCTTCGTGACGAAAAATTAAATTTAATGCAAATGGATTGAGCAAATGGTTTGAGAATCATCAAGTTCAACATAAAAATGAACCTCAAGCGCCTGTCGTAATTTATTGAATAATGAACGATTTTTTTTAAATAATTAAAGTAGATATTTCGTCAGTTTGGGGAGGGGGAGGTGTGTGTCCTGAAATTGTGTAATTCAAATTTTTTTTTCGTTACACGGGTCTCCGTAAAACCGACCTGCTGTCGCCAAAGGTGGCCCACAAGCTGCGAACCCGACGCCCCGCGGCAATCCGATACAGGAAATAATTTTTTTTTCTTCTCATTTTTTTCTCTGTCCGAAATTGCAATCCGAAGTGAAAAACCATTTGTTAGAATTGTTTCAACAGTTCTTATTTATTTTCTAAAATTGTGAAGCATTTTCTTTTGGCCAAAGTCTTCACTTGGTGATACATGTGGACTCTCTCTATATACAACGAAATTCACGGAACATGAAAAAAAGAGCGACCATAACAGAGAACATGGGAAGAGAACCCTTTGGCAGGGGAAAAAAATCGTTTTACAGTAGAGCTTCGTAGTAGACAAGATCGTTGTAGAGAGAGAGTCCACCTGAAACGTTTTTGGAATAAATATTCTTGGGGGATGTGTGCAGGAAATTATATATCCTAGTTATATAATGGAAGATCACAGAAAAATTTTGGGTGAGTAACAGGTTTTTCTGGGGAGGAAGAATCATGTGCTACTGATGCAACAAAAACCTGTTAAATTTTTTTCCGTCGGAAGTCTGAAGGAACTCCTGTCCTGTGTTATTTCGTCCTCGTCGTTTCGGAAGTGAAATGTGGCGTTGGGAAATTCACAATGAATCCGTGGAACTTAAATCACAGGAAAGGTCAGGTAGTGGTCAGTTCGGTTAGGATGTGTGTGTGGTATGAGTTGGAATTGTTGGATCATTTCCGGAAGGATACGCTTTAGTTCATCAGTAGAAAAATTGTGCAAACTTAATCAGAGACTTCATTTTTTTAAAGCTTGGTTGAACTGAATGTGCGGGATTTCACAACTGGCGGAAGACCTATCCGACGAAGAATTTTCATCATATTCTCAAGTTCCTTCGTCAATATCATCCGTTTTCAGGAAAAATTCTTCATTGCTTTCACCTTGGAAGTCAGTTTAAATTGACAAATATATCACAGGAGGGCTGCTGATGCTAATAAAAGTTAGCGGATCGGATCTGGCGTTTTTCAATAATATTGCGGAAACATATGAAATGACTTTAGTTAAATGCATGTACACGTTGATCATGGTGAAATAAATACTGTGGATTACTGATTGCTTATTAATATTAATTCGTCATTTTAAAAATTATGCTTAGAACCAGTGAAATCGCTTGACAGATTCTTTTTTATGTTAACTACTTTTACTCTATTCCGATCTCAAATTAGCTACCGGATTCGTCTAAAGTTCTTTGATATACTTCTAATTGTAAAATTCCCGAACATCTGCTATTAGAAAGCAGGCAGATATAGTATAGACAATATTCTCAATCTCACGGATAATTGATTTTATTTTCAGAAAGCCACTGTTGACAGCAATACAGTACTGTACTGTGAGAGACGTAGACATTCAACGCACACGGAGTAAATGTCAGCCTAATTTTCTTTTGATTTCATGCGAATTTAAGTGTTTTAAAATTCACAATTCTTTCTATTTTGTCTTATTTTAGAATTCGAATGATTTTTATATTTTTGGCCCTACTTGCGTAATATGGCTTTAAAAAAATAAATGAGTGGTCCGATTTTGGGGGCGATGGAATCGGGGACTGGTCTCATTTTAGTGAAAATTTTTGTTCGCAATTTTGTTTTGTTCAAGTAAACAAAGGCCACAATATATTCCTATATTTGTACATATTTTATTGAATTCTAGGTGTGTTGAAAATGTTGAAAGAAAAAAAACCAGACTTGAAATATCGCGCGGGAGTGGCTATCGGCGTCCTTCTGTCAATAGTTACTATCTCAGTTAGTAAGGCTGAACCTGACACAGGGTTTGGATTCCATTCCGGATCTGGCCTTCATCATGGACCTGGGTTCGGACATGGCATACCCGGAAACCATTATGCCTCCTCCAGCAGTGGCTCAGCCAACTATTCTCCAAGCTCCAGCAGTTCTTCAGTGAGAAAAGCATTTTGTTTCAAACATTTTTTCTCCCTCTAATGATTCCTGAAAAATGTGTAACGGTATAAGAATTACACCAAAATTATACCTGAAACCATTTTTGGAAACTTCATTTGAATATCCACGAGGAAGATATTTTAATCGAAGACAATCTTACTTTTCTGCTAGCCAAGTTTTTGGAAGATATCGAGCCCATTGGACTCTTTCAATAATATATTGCAAGTGATTTTATGCAAAATTAGTTTATGACTTGAGCCTTTTGTTTTGTATAAATCATGATTCTGGAGAGTAAATTAAGTTTTCCTCATATTATGCAGTACTTTTACAGAACCAAGGGCTGCCCACTGTTCTTTTTTTTTTTTTTTTTTTTTTTTTTTTTTTTGTTTTTTTTTTTTTT
>CAJPEX010004029.1:0-11997 GCA_905338405.1 Notodromas monacha
TTCATTCGTTGATAATTGGTTCCGAGTTTTAAATTACAGAAGAAGTCCATTTATGTTTGTCCCCTTCTCATCGTTGTGATTCTTGTTGGGGTTATTTGCCCCCGTCGTTTTACACAATAGTTCGCGTGCCATCGAGCTGAATAATAAAAACCCCGATCTAGGGGTTTTCTCCACTTGCTCAGAGTTTCACAGCCATGAATATGACAACAACCGACGTCGTCTTTCGGTGGACAAACTATAGGAAGCAAACACTGGGGCAAACACGAGTTTGACACCAAACAAAATATCTTCTTCCCCATCAGACTAAGAATACGTAAAAATAGGGAACACACCTAAAGATAAAGATAAAATGCGACGGGAAAATGTCAGTTTTCCTCAGCTTTTCTCCACTTTTCACCCACGGGATACTCATATACACACACGAGGGGTTTCTCTAAATTTTTGCAAATGAGAATCACAACGATGAGAAGCGGGGCAAACATAAATGGAATTCTATAATTTAAAAGTCGGAACCAATTATCAACGAATGGAGAAGTCTTTTTAATATTGACGTATTGAATCTGAAATCGCGCCGAATTGAATTGGAATTTCTCTGACACTTCGAGCCAATTTATTTATCATTTTGTTCACATCTTTTAATCCATGCTTCGGAATAATTGTACGAGTCTTGCAAAAAAAAAATGAAAAACTGTCCCGTTAATAAACTCCTCTCAAATATATTTTCAAACACTTCGGAGCATTGAAAAAAGCTTTACGGCTCTTTTCAAGACCGAAATACTGCTTGAATTTCCAATAAATAAACGCTTCCCGTCCTGAATTCTTCCCAAGATTCATTTTTTTCAGACAGTTTTTTATTAAAGAAAAATTAAATTACAGGGGGCTTTATTTAAATTGTTTTTACCCAAAATTTGTAATATCATTTTGAGATACTGTATTGACAATTGTTTTACTGTATCCTCCCGTTTCGAAAAACTATTTCAATTTTAATGCTCTCTTCATGGGTGAGAGGATACGGAAACATTTTTATAAAAAACTCAAGCGTGTTTTTTTTCTCTGTCTTGAACTGTTCTCAAACTGGAACATTTTTTCTAAACATAAATTACTGCATGCGCTTTTTCAAGAATATTTGCATAATTATTTCCTCAAGCATTGAAAAGACGTGTATCATCCCGTTTCCAGCAAATATTTAAACTTGACTGCTCTTTTCAGGGGTGAGAGAATATTCAAATTTGGCATAAACAATAAACGCAAGCGCTGCATCTCGTCCTGAATTCTTCCATGAGTTCTGCAAAACAAAATATTGATAAATCGCTGAAGAGGATTCTGAACGGACTCAGCGAGTCTCAATTTTAAAAAGAAAGGTAGATACAGTAAATCGCAAGACTTTGGATAAATCCCTCATATATACGCCAGATTCCTCCGACACTACGGGGCATCGATCCCGAAACCTATTTTCTCGCCGCACCGATACCAGGGCACACTATAAACACTGCGCAAAAAATAAAATAAAAATCGCATCGCACGCGTATCATGGCAAATATTTCCCTTCGTCGGCAACTTGGCCTGATTTGCTGCTTGGCAGGATCTCTCAGCGACGGGGAACAAAAATGAGACACGAGGCCAGGACCCAGAGCAACAAGACCCACAAAGATGCAGCCCGAGATATTGCAAATGGGATACCATTTTTTTTTTCGCAGCGTTTCTTTCCAGGAATCATCTTTCCGGTTGCTGCCCTGTTTTTTCTTCTTAATTTCTTGGAAACATAAGTGTCGCATATGTATTATTATTTTTTTTCGTTTGGTGCACATGAATGTCTGCTTTTCCCGCTCAAATGGGTTATTCATGATCTCATTTTTCAAGATTAAATTTCGTTGACAGTCATGCCGGAAACGGTTTCAACTCATGGGGTTTAGGCTTTTAAGGCACTTTTTGCGTATATAGTATATGTATTGAGCTTTTTTAAACCTCAGGTTATGCTGTTTGCATTTTAAATGGGTAAAACTTGGGGCTTTAGCTTTAGCAATGCACTAATTGATTTGTTCTTTGTATCTACATCACTCATGGGAAGCAAATAGAGCCTGAACTAATATTACAGTATATAGCTTTACTTCTGAGTGTAAAAAAAAAAAAAGAAAAACTGGCAAAATTGAAAATCCCTGTTGATGGTTCTGCTTTCATTGATAATTTTCAGAATAATGAAGCAATGAAATCAAGTTCAAGATTTTTTTTCAAATGGTGTGATCTAAAAGTGTTTTATGAGCTGCACGCAGACTCTTTGTGTTTCTTGTGTACGTTTTCTGTCCTTCTTCTTCTCCACCTTCACAGCCAAGAGAAGCAATTGAACATTATTTTGCCTGCCCCATGGCCAGCAAGTTAAACCGCTGCTGTCCTTTCTTGCGCATGTGTGTGTGTGTGTATGTCATACTTATTTTTGGGCCAGCCAGCAAGTTGAGTAACCTGCTGGCTGACCACAATGGTCCTTTAAAACTCCAGTGAAACTCTTTATTCTGTAGCATTTGTGTCCGGACTTTTGCGGCTGACTGTGAGCACTGAAATACATGAATCATTGCCTCTCTACTTGAGATCCTGGCAATACATTATTTAACTGTCTAAAAAACCTTGTGGCCTGCAAAGCACACGGAAGGCGAACAAAGACCAGGATTTATTCAAGTAATCTAAAGAGTTGAGGTTGGTAGTGAACTTTTTGTTAGACTTGATAATAAGTCTTTGCTTAAGACTCACCAATTCTTTATTTTCATCTAAAATAGGATAACAATGGTGAGTACTTTAATAGAAATGTTGGATTTCCCGTATCGGAGACGTTCGTCATCCCAGTCAAAAAACCAACAAGAAAATTAGGAAAATTGTATTCAAGAATACAAGAAGTATGGCATTGGATTTCAGCAAAATCATTCAAAGACACTCGGAACTGGGACCATCTCTTAAACAACCCTTTCATATACGCAAGAAATTGGCTAGAAATTCACTCCAGGGACATTTAAAAAATACAAATCCTCTCGCTAGTCACATACAATGTATTTAATACTAAAAATAGAATCACTGGACTTATAATGGAAAAGGCTTCAGCGTAAGTACACTACTGTACTTGCGAATCAGCCATTCAGATATATTTGCAGGTTGTAGTTCGGATATTTTGATCTGATTTATCAACAGGGGACTGAATCTGCATTTAAATTGGAGTATCTTGCTTCTCGGAAAAAAATCTTCACCAACTTCCAGTACTACTATAAGCATAAAAAACTTTTCCGAACTCTCAATAATAATTTAGTGCATTTCTTTCTTTCTTTTTTAATTTCTGGCTCTGGTTTCGCTGAATCACGGGAAACCCGCGTGAACCAGAGCAGTTCGGAAGAATTTCGCGGGTAAAGAAAACATCTTCCCTCGCTTCGACATTTCTCGAAAATTCCTAGACAAATTTGAACAGATTTTTCTAAACAAGGCGCGCTTTCTCAAAACGCAAATAAAGACGAAAAATAAAAAAAATAAAACGATGCACCAAAAATGGTTCATTCTTCACGCACACGAAGATCGAGAAGTTTAATCCTCAGGAAAACCTTTCCACTCGTTCAAATCGATCTGATTTTGAAAATGTGCGAACAAAAATAAATCTCCGCGTATCAGTAAATTGATAAAATTCATCTTCCGAAAAAATAAAAAAAAATATTTCCCTGTTTAGATGAAAATGCCGCGAAGATGTCCTCGGATGACCCCGAGAAATGCTCGCAAACACGGGATTACGTCAGCAAAAATTGACTGTAATGTCGATCCCCGAAAAATGCTTTTAAAGCGTGAAATGACGTCTGCCGATGATCGAAAAGAAACAAAATAAATGAATGAATAAGCTGCCCTGATAACAAGGCATTTTTCGCGACTTTTTGCACGAGGGGAAACTCGTACTTGAACATGTGGTAGAATTCGGAAAACATGATTTTTCCTTGTCATCACCGGCAGTGACGACAGTACAAGTAATAATTCACATTCACGACTTCTCGGTGACAATAAAATATGTCTTGGCATTTCGTCGAGTCACACTTCCTGAAGCGAACATTATTTTTCACCGTGCTGATGCTCTTTGCACCTTGACGTACAACTCAATTATTCTTTTCATATTCCTCGCCAAAAAAATAATAATCCCAAGAGATAACAGAAGAAAAAAACGCTTTCTGCTAGTTCTTTTCTTTGTCTTTCTTGGCAAACATTTGAAAGACAAACGGGATGAATTATGAAGAAATTCGCCAAGAATTTTCCGGAAAATGTTTAAGGTTCTGCGAAATATTGAATCAAAATATTTAAAGTACTCGAAACCATCCGCATGTTTTTGGTCACTTCAGGAAAATGTTTTGCGATTTTCTGACATAAAATCGTATGATATTCTTCCCTTTAAAATAATCCTCCAATTCAGAAATGCATTTTCTTGGCAGAAAAGAAAATCTTTCACGATCTTCCCCCTTTTTTTCCTTTCGAGAAAAAAATTAAGAATTCTGCTATTTCGGCGGACGTTTCTCATTATGTGAAGAGGGAAACTTTTCTCTTCAAGTTCGAAACAATGTTTTGTATTAAAAGGCACGTGGCTCTCCTTGAAAGTCGGAACAAAACGACAGGGGGGAAAAAAGTTCCAAGCCAAGTTCTGGAGAATTGAGCTTCTCGATTCCTCGCTTCGACGAAACCGAACTTTTTGTTTCCGAGAATAATGCCAAAAATTCGGACTTCGGTATCTCGAAATTACTTCAACCGAAAAAAAGAGAATCAAACTTTTGAGAACATCAATGATGAAAGAAGGCAACTGCCCACGCGAAAATCAACGAGAAAGAAAGAACTAGATAAAAAAAAATGTCAAGAGGAGAAAAACTTCCGGCGAAAAGCACCCGTGGGCGATTATTTTCCAGGTTCAATATTTTGTCTCTTTCAAGTTCAGTATTATCTTTCATTTCTCTGTGTATTACATTTTTTTGGTAGGAGGCGAAACATTTTCGTCGCATCATTTTCACAATGATTTTACTGAATATTCAAACATTTTTGAGTTGACAGAAGCCAGATGAAGACATTCACAGCATCCCCGATGTGATCAGATCTCATTTCAATCAATCTTGACATAAAAAACAGTGCAAAACACCAGAGAAAATGTTTTTAAAAAATACCCCAAAATTGGATCTATTCAGATAACTAGCGTTAATTGCTTCTCAGTGGACCTTTTGTGGCCTTGTCATTTTTCCTAAGGACGCTTTTTCTATGTGGTACTTTTTTTCTGTGCGCTTTCCCGGGTTTCTTTTCGCCTGAACGCTTACAACCGCCATTTATTTCATTTTATTCTAGTCTGGGTCTTTTTCTACTGACATTGAATTAGTCCCATTTCAATATTTCGTCTTTTTCAAGTATTATCTTTCATTATTCTGTTCATTGTATTGTCGGGGAAGGAGACGAAACATTATCATCGCATCATTTTCATTTTGCATTAATCAATATTCAAACATTCAAGAGTTGAAAAAGTGAAATGATTACAAAAACAGAACATTGTAATTCAAGAGAAATCCACAGAAATTTTTTAAAATATACCAAAATTTGATCTACTCAGTAAACCAGCTTCAATTGCTTTTCTAAACGGACATTTTGCTGCTTGTCCTTTTTCATACAAGGACGTTCTTTCTCTGTTGTGCTTTTTTTCTGTGCGCTTTTTTCTCTAAAAATTTGCAACCCCTGAAGAAAAGCACAATGATTACATATACCCAGCAACCCCGATGTTAAAAGGAATAATTTCAATTAACTTCACTTGAAAAAAATAAAATAAACAGTGCAATACTAGATAATATTTTCAAAATACACCAATATTTGATATATATCCAGCAAACTAGAATCGATTAGTAAACTAGAATCGATTAGTAAACTAG
Source organism: Notodromas monacha (assembly GCA_905338405.1). NCBI lineage: Eukaryota > Metazoa > Arthropoda > Ostracoda > Podocopida > Cyprididae > Notodromas > Notodromas monacha. Next base: position 5,907 of record CAJPEX010004029.1, read on the forward strand.
AATCGATTAAATAGCAAGTATTTCAATTATACTTATATTTTGAAGGAGAGAAATTAACATTTTTGAGCATCGATTTCTTTCGAAAAATGGGAATTAACCAATTTTTTTAAATCAGTGGACCTTTTTCTTTTTCATAAGGACGCTTCTTCTTCAAGTTGCTTTCTCCTCGAAATTCTTTCAAATAGCCTCCTTTTTATTCTCGTGTAGGTGTTTTTCTACTGACATGGAACCAATACAAGTTGAAGCGTTTCACTATCAACACCAAACACACACGAAGAAACAGCGCAGACTCAACTCACTAAACACACGCGCATAGGCGTCAATCTTGCCGTCACATTAGATAAATCCTCAACTTTTCCCACGCATTACTTGCAAACAATGAATCACACAAAACTTTTCCGCTAAGAAGAAAAAAGGGGGTCCAAACACTTCGGAGGGAATGCGTACAAACCGAGCATAGGATTCGGTAATATTTTACAAGAAAACTTCCGATAAGGAGCTAAACGTAACCCAACCCAACCCAACCCAATCCAAGCATTTTCATGGGATCCAGTTTCGTCACACGGTGGTGAACTATTCCTGAGAGCTGTTTCAGCTAAATTCCGGCATCGTGGAAACAAATCTGTGTTTCGGATCAACAGAAAGCAAAGCGAAAAGGAAAAATTACAATTTATTCCTAAAATTTGACAAGTACTACTCGGAGAAATTCGGTCTGGACGAAGCACATAACATACTCAATTATATTTACCGTATTTCCGAATGAATTCGTAACACTGTTCTATAATGGAACCCAACAGAAAAACAAATTAAGCACACTTAAATTCCGATAAATTCGCGAAAATCATTCCAAAATTCCCAGATAATTATTATTCACATAAATAAAAGAATGGAGAGAAGAAATCCTCATTCAGCAAAGACTTATTTTCTAAAAAAAAAATTCCAATGTCAATTTTTTTTTTGGTGTTCGCTCTCAAACATATCGACCCTATCATCCTCGGACGTCAACCGCACACCTCGATGAAAAACAGGGAATAATATTTCCTATCGTATGAATTCCGATCCGAAGTTGACCCGAGCCGTCGACGACGACGAAAACGGCGACGACAAGTGTCACCCGTCGACTCACGCGTCGACATGCACACCTCGACACACAAGGAATGATTGAACAGGAGAGAGACAGAGAGGAACAAAAAATACATAAAATGAGGAACAGGAAAAAAAAGCGACAAGCTATATCCGGCGACACAGAATGAATCGACACGGGAATCATATCAATCCTTATTTGTTCCACCAACAAGTTAATCTGTATCGACACCGCCACGTTAAAAAAAACATAAATATAGCAAGTATTTCAATTAGACTTATATTTTGCGGTAGAGAAAGTAACATTTCTGAGCATCAATTTCTTTCGAAAAAACGTGAATGAACCAATTGTTTTTAAATCGCCTGAACAGCAAAAATGGACACAATTGTCAGGAAATAATGAGGTAGATTCTATTTATAAAATACGCCCGCTTCCATTAGTTCGACGAACAACCAGAAATAAAAGAACTGTATAACATTGTAATTTACCAAAAAAGGGAATAATAATCGTATTCTTCGGTTGTTCGCCGAATATCATATGATATTACAGTGAATGTAAGAAGAAATCTCGATGATGAAGTAAGCAGCAATTTATTTAACATCGATTCCACACGGAAACTTCGCACGAACTTATCAATCAAGAAATCCCTATTCGCTCCATCTTAGAAATCGAACCTAGATTTTAAAGTAATTCATGATTATTCTTTCAAATGATTCCGGAATAAATTCGTACGATATTTTCAAAAATTCAGGTGACGCAGACGTATCGTCATTCGTTTTGAAAAGGACGAATTTCTCCAATAATTTTTTACGATGCTTTAAGCTTGAAATATTTGTTCGGGGAATAAATCAGTACCCACAAATTTCCCTAGACCAATAAATTAATCAAGTTCTCAGTTCACGAAAAACACGCACCATCGGCAGAAAAAAATGCATCACTTGGCACCCTGTAAAACGTCACAGACAAACTCTTCGCCTCCGACACAAATCAATTTAAAAAAATTGGCACAACCTTCAGCGTTTCCCAGTTGGCCAAAATAATTTCACTCGTTCGTGTGCTTCGTAGTGACGCCGATGTCGTCAGCAACACCGACGTCGAAAGAATCCTGTCGACAGTGATTCACATTTGGCTTCTCGAAAGAGAAGCCAAACAAATATCCTCATCCGTCGCACTTGTGTGTGCATGTCAGTGGACAATCGTCACCGACATTGACGACAGACCCCAAGTCCTGAATCTAACTCAACTCTCCCCCAAAACACAAAGTCGGCTTAATCGGGAAGAACAAATGAATAACGTGCTTTGAGTACGCTATTTTTGTACAACAGAACACAGTATCAAGATTAATGCCACAGAGAATTTTCCTCCTCACTTTGTGTTTGAACTATGTTTAGTCCTTACTGCACTTACTGCAAAATCCGGGAAGTTTTGGTTCAACATGTTCCCAACCAAGTGTTCAAAACTCTGAGAAACTTTATTTCGGTTGCCTTATTCAAGAATTGCGCAATTATTTTTTAAAATTCGCAATGCCCTACGATTTGGCCATGCTTCCGTGATGTTCAAAATACTCACCACTGGTTTCAGTGCATTTTTTCAAGCTGTTGGGCATACACGCCAAAGTACAATAAAATACTTGTTTCTTAGAATTAAAGGAAATATTCCCCCTCATCAAAATCGCAGTGCCAGGAACACAGCATCTTTGAGAGAACTTCTTCTGCTCTGATTGGAAAGTAAAACCTGTTAAAGGTTAAATATTATTGATAGTATATAAGCTGCATCCTTTTTTATATTCTCATTAGATCAGTTCAGTTCATCTGAGTTATTCCAAGTTATCCACATTATTCCTATAAGGTAAGCCCAAGCTCATTGAGTTGTTATTTATTATCCTTGTGTGAAATACACCTTATCCATTAAACTAGGAATTCCAAAGCGGAATCCCAGTCCTGTCCTGGACTGACTACCTTGTTTTAATGTCCAACTATCAAATACTCAACACTAACTTATATTGAAGACATTTGTCCTCAATACAAGCAATAAATCCAACAAAAAAAACAATGCAGAAATTGAATTCTGTTATGATTAAGCAACCTGTGATTTCTGGCGCTGTTCCCGACAGCAGTGAAGGAAAAATCTGAAAGAAATTGATTTTGAGGGCAGGGACAGTCTCATTTCCACCGTCGAAAAGCAGCTTGATCCACTGATAACTGAACTCGATTATTGGCACTTGTTTTGAATTTTTATTATTTTAAAAAATAATATCGGTGAAACTCCGTTGGATCCATTTCAGAAAGTTTCAAAACTTATGAATCAACCCTCGAACTTGTCTGCTTCTGATTTCAGTACCCTCTTGGACTTATTTCAGTGTAAAGACATGACTTCGTTGCCTTATCTGTCACAAAATATGGTCACTTTCCATGGACCATTTGAGTATGATATTTGGACTTTGTTTTGGGGTTCAATCAAAAAATATTTTTGCATAAAATTTCCCAAAATTATTTTTCTTGACCCACAATTTCAAGGTCTAACTCATCTCCCTGACCACAAAGTTGGCATAATCAGGAGGAAAAAATGAATAGCACGCTTGATGTTGAAAATTTAAATACATAATAGATCTGAAATGGTGGGATTAGAGTGGCGCCAGGAAAACGGCGGAAATTTGAGAAAGTTGGGGATCCGATTGGGACTGAGCGTGACCTCGGGTTCCCACAAGATTCTGAATTTTTTGGGAAATCCTTTTAGAAGGATAATGCGCTCAGGGACAAAATTGCCATAGAAAGAAAATTGTATAAATAGTGAATTACTTCTGTATTGAATCATCAGTTGCTTCTGTGTTGTCTTGCGCAAAAGACTGCTTGCAAAAACTGCTTTTGTCAAACCAATCAAACCCAATACCCGAAAATATATCAACCTTACACTAGGGTGTGAAGCACCCCGGCCGTAGCCTGGCTGATTGTTGTCTGAAACCTTCATTTTTCATATTTTCCAAAAAAGATTCAAGTTAACCAAAAATCTGCAAATCAAATTCCATTTCCAACACTTGAGTATGCTATTCATTATTCAGTACAACACAGTACAGTACAATGATCACAAAAATGTACAGAGAATGTGGAGATATTGTCCTTATTCGGGGTTAAATGAAAAAAAAATTGCTCAAAGCCGTTTTCTCGACACCTACAAAAGTTTCGCATAATGGAATAATAGGCGTTTTTCCGCACAGATCAATTCAATCGAGAATATTTTAAAATGCAGGATCAGGTGGGCCGTTTGAAAAGTGACACGATTTAACTTTTTTCAAGCGTGACTATTATTTTTCTTCATTGCGAAAACGTATTTTGTGAGTTTTTTTATTATCTGCAAGAATCATTTTATTGATTTTACGGAATTTGATTTCATTTCGTTGGAATTAGATTTACAGTAATTAATAAAACACGAGAGAGGGTTTATTTTATCTGCCGTCGAGCGAAATGGCGAGTACATAAAAAAAAAACGTTTTCCAAATGTTTCCGAACTGAATTTGTTTAAAGATTGTTGAACAATTTCAAACCAATCAACCTCACGACTTCATTTTTAAATCACAGTTAAAGGCTCAACATTCAGCATACAAACAAACATCTAGCTTTCACAGTTTATGTTTAGTGGAATTTACAAAGAGATCCAAGATTAGATAATACACAGTCTTGGCCCACATGAGATCAGCCTTTCGAACTGTCGATTAGTACGCTTGAACGGATTCTGCCCTTGTTTAAGTACCAGCCACTTTATTCTATACCACAAGTACTGAAGAAATTAACGAAGACTAAAAATAGAATTTAACGTTTTGACTCGGTATTTCAGAGGGAGATTTCACAACTGATGTTTTTTTCTCCGCCAATGCTAAAACTTTTCGTCCTTCAAACCTAAACGATCTCATTTCCTTCACGCAAGAAAACAAAAAAATCCAGGTAAAAAAAAATTTAGCATTCATTTTGCGAAAAATGAAGACACAATCTTACGGCGAACAATTTGAAACAGTTGAAATTAACATGAAGGAGTGGCGAGATATTTGAATAACAAGTAAGTGAAATCGATAAATTTACAATTTTTCGCTTCACATTCTCGCAGTATATTTTAAACGATAAATCTGGTTGACTTCAGCGAAAAAAATGTTTAAAATATAATAAATGATGGTGCATAGAGAGAAACTAAGTCGCAACTCAGAGAATTCAAAAACCGGGAATGAAGTTATTCCTCCACAGCTGCTCAAGAAGATAATATATTCCAAAATGCTGATCCAACCATGAAGACTTTTAGCACGAAAAATAAGCAAGGAAGTATTTGGTGACGCGAAAAACCGCTCGAAAAGTACTCACGAGCCAGCTTTTGGCACCTCTCGTAGAAGGAAAAGAAAAAGCATGTGTAGCCAAAGCTACTCAAAAGTACTGCACTTGGCATTCTGGCCTGAAACCAGGTCATGTAACATTAGTTCACGCTTCTTCAGACATTCAAATCCCCCTCCCAAAAAAAACCCCGCTTTTCTCATGCTCGAAAATCTCGTTCGAAGCTTCCGGGAAAAGTCCATCCGATTTGCTGGCAAATTTTCGACCCGGTGCTCTTCTATAGTGAAAAATATGCGCGAGAAAAACCGCATCGAGTGCTTGTCGATACCAGGGAGAGAGATAAAAAATAGAAGGAAATCCTATCTGGTTTATAGCGGCTTTCGAATTGAAATTCAACCCGCTTTCGGGCACTGAAAAGAATAAATAAAATTAGTGCGAAGGGATCGGGTGGAAAGGGGTTTCATAGCTTTTCACTGCGGCAGAGAATATACAGTTGATACATGGATTACCTTATCCACCTCTTTCTTCGTCCATATGACGTGGCAATTTAATACGCTTACAGAGCAGGTTCAGTATTTAAAATAAGAGCAGACCGGAATTATTCACGAGAAAATAATCTCAAGGCGAAGTACAAAATACGAAGGGTAATTCAAAAGTTTTTTTTTTCAGTGCATTAGCTTGAAAAAAAAAAAAA